>CM038676.1:565110347-565308456 GCA_021605205.1 Aegilops longissima | reverse complement strand
AGGTTCTTGATTGTTTGTGCAGGTACTAGGCGATTTGATGTAGTCTCCTCATCGGACTGATAGCTTGGTTCTCAAAAACTGAGGGAAATACTTACGCTACTTTGTTGCATCACCCTTTCGTCTTCAAGGGAAAACCAACGATGCTCAAGAGGTAGAATATATCTCATGGGAGCATGGTTGGTAGCAATGTCCAAATCCTGCAAGTACTGATTCACAAAACACCGGACCGCACTAGAAGGGTGAGCTTATTGCACTAATGATTAGCAAGACATAAAATTTCTGACTATTGCACTAGAGGGGTGAACCCATGGGCTATCATCATCATCGCTTACGAATATCTGGGCTGTTTGGGAATCACATGTCACCATCGTTGTCATTGTCACCCCAAATATCTGGGCTCCCTCTGTTATAGGAACTAGATGATGCCCCGCGTGTTGCTGCGGGAATCTTGTTAATTAAAATATGCACAAATAGTTGCTTAAAACATCTAAAAGAAATGGAAAGTAAATGTAATCTTAAAAGGTTGAAAATATGAAGCATATAAATAGAGAGAAAAATGAATTCCAGTTAACAGAATATCATTCCAAATAAAACGTGAAGGATGAAATACATGGGTATGCTGCAATCGCCAAAAATAGATTGTCAATACAAAATATAATTTATAACTAATATGCATGAATTGATGATGTGGCGGCCTTGCATGCATACAGTAATGAAAAGAACATGTAATTTATGGCTTGCATGCATGATTTGCTCATGTAAATTCTTGCATGTGTAGGAAAAATAGGTAGTGAGTTGTACTAGCTATTTACGAATAGAGGATTTAGATGTTATATTTTCCAAAGTCTAATCAAGCTATATTACTTATATCAAAACTGAACCCAGATTTTGTTTTTCTAGAGCTCCACAAATGTCATTCTTCATAAAAAGAAAATTGCATGTAGTTATAACATAGGAAGATGTTTGCTAGAAAAAAAGAACAGTTTTTTACATTTGTCCACTATATTTTGTTTTTTTACTCCATATGTAACATAATATAAGACTTTCTTTGACATTGTCATGGACTCTAAAAATGTCTTATAATAGGTTACAGATGGACTACTATTCATCTAGGTGCACATGAGCTCGAGCTCCATTTTGAATATACGTTGTTGCTGTCATTCATTTATACTAAACGATCTAGCAATATAGACAAAAATAATATCGTGTCATTCCATACTCGCGAAGCATCCAGCCTCTCAAAACTTTTCAACAAATTTTGCATTATTTCACACACAAATTTTGCATTATTTCACAAGCAAACATATAGTAAATAGCATAGTTTCAACCAAATAAATAGCATAGTTTTATAGGCCAAATAAAAGTAAAATAGTCTCACATAGTTTTGCAAGTCGAATAAAAAAGATATATCTATTGGTTGCCAACATGGGCCCACATATGCTCAACCAAATCATTTTGTTGTTGCATGTGAGTTTCCCAATCACGCATGTCATGTTGAAATTGAGTGAACTGTTCAAACTTTGCCGCTTCTCCATGCTCAGGCACAACATTCTCACCCTGAAACTAAAACGCTTGATCGTAGAGACGTTCCGGGCGCTCATCTTGTACAATCATATTATGCATGATCACACAAGCAGTCATCACCTCCCACAGTTTCTTCGTGCTCCAAGTCTTAGCAGGATACGGAACGATGCCCCATCGGGACTGCAAAACACCAAAGGCACATTTGACGTCCTTTCTAGCACTCTCTTGCTCTTGGGGAAATCTTTTCCTCTTCTCTCTGACAGGGTTGGGGATTGTCTTCACAATAGTGGTCCAGTAAGGATATATACCGTCACCCAGGTAGTATCCTTTGTCGTAGTTGTGGCCGTTGATGGTAAAATTAACTGGTGGGATGTTGCCTTCGGCAAGCCTAGCAAACGCTAGCGAGTGCTGAAGCACGTTGATATCATTGTGTGATCCGGCCATGCCAAAGAAAGAGTGCCATATACAGAGATCTTGAGATGCCATGGCCTCAAGTAGACAGTGCAGGACCTGACATGGCCCTTATACTGCCCTTGCCAAGCAAAAGGGCAATTCTTCCACTCCCAGCGCATGCAGTTGATGCTGCCAAGCATCCCTAGGAAGCTCCTGCTGGCATTCATCGCCAACAAGCGGGCATCCTGTTTGCAAGGGCATCCTCTTTGCACTTGAAATAGTCATCATAGCCGACCACCCCCTCTCTAATACGGTTGAAAAGATGCCTACTCATACGTTAACGGTGGCGGAATTTCTGATGTTTGAACAACGGGTTCGTTGTGTCAAAGTAGTCCTTCCAGAAGGAAATGTCAGCTCTCTCAGTTGCGATTCAACGTCGAAAGGTGCCCCAGAATGGAGCCACAGAACAACGGCCGCTGGCTATTGAGGTGGTAATGGACCAACATGGCAGCCAAGATCTCCTCATCATCATCGGATGAGGAATCGTCGGAGTCGCAAAGGAAATTGTCAAAAAAGAACTCGTTGGCGGAGTCCATTCTGTACCTTGGCAAAACTGTCGAACAGCTTGTGGGCGTCGATGAAGGAGCCGGCCGGCGAAGGGAGTCGCGCCGCCCTCGAACCAGCAACCTGCCCTGGCGGCGTCCGACGAGCCTGACGGTGTCAGGACGAAGGAGCTGGCAGGGGCGGCGGGGCGGCTTCTTGGTCGCGGCTGTGTTGGGGGAGTGGGGGTGGAAAGCTCTCGAATCCCCGGTGGGAAGACGGCGGCGGCGGCTTCTTGGTCGCGGCTGTGTTGGGGGAGTGGGGGTGGGAAGCTCTCGGATCCCCGGTGGGAAGACGGCGGTGGCGGCGACGTGGGAGGTGGCGGTGTCGCAGGGGTGGATGTTGTGGCACCGGCAGCTGGCGGAGGCACCGGAAAAATGGGCGGCGGCAACGGCGACGAAGTAGGCGGGCGAGGGTTTGCTGTTGGAATGGGAGTGGATGACCAATGTGCCACCGACTGACAGGCCAGGGGAGGAGTAGGCGGGCGAAGGGCGCGTCCACCTCGTGTTCGTGCCGACACAAATGAGGCTAAAAAATGAATCGGGAATGGGTCGGCTGGCGGACGAAAAGCGGACTCGCGTCCGTTTGGGTTGGCGCATTGGGCCGACTTTTCTGTCCACATCAACCCAAATGAATACGTGCGGACAAAATGGGTGGACGCATTGGAGTTGCTCTTATCTTCTTTTTTAGGGAAGCAAACAAGAGTGGAGGCATTGGAGTTTGCAGTGATTGATTGTATGGACCTTGTAATTGAGTAATACATTATTTCACCCGAAAAAAAAAACAAGAGTGGGGGTTGAAACATAAGGTGCAGCCCAGCATCTCGTGTCGGCATCCCATCATCCCACACTGTTTCTGCTAAGGAGATAAGCCTAAAAAAACAAAAATGGAGTTGGACGATAGCATGCAGCACGTGCGTGTCGTTGCAAGCGAACTCTGCTCTGCTTTGGCGCGCGATGGAAAGATGGAGCTAACCACCAAACCCAACCCAACCATGGACTCTTCTCATCTACTATAAGTATTCCATCCATCAACTCCATCGATTCTATCCGATCACCAAGCAAAGTAATCTAATCAGAAAGAAGAAGAATCCAAGAAGATGGCGCGCGTGGAGGCGCTGAGCATGAGCGGCGCGACGGCGATCCCGGCTGAGTACGTGCGGCCGCAGGAGGAGCGCCAGGGCCTGGGCGACGCCTACCACGAGGCGGCGGCCAGCTGGTCCGCTGCGGGCTCCCCGCGCATCCCGGTCGTCGACGTGGCGGCCTTCGACTCTGCGGACCCGGGCTCGCCCTCCAGCCTCGGCGTCGTCGACGCCGTGCGCGCCGCCGCGGAGGAATGGGGCGTCATGCACGTGGCCGGCCACGGCATCCCGGAGGACCTCATAAATGCACTGCGCGGCGCCGGCGCCGGGTTCTTCCGCATGCCGATCGCGGACAAGGAGGCCTACGCCAACGACCCGGCGGCGGGAAGGCTCGAGGGGTACGGCAGCCGGCTTGCCGGGTCGGCCGGCGAGGATGGGAAGAGGGAGTGGGAGGACTACCTGTTCCACATGCTCCACCCCGACGCCCGCGCCGACCACACGCGCTGGCCGGCCCACCCGCCGGAGTACGTGCCCGTCACTAGGAGCTTCGGGGAGCACGTCAGCGCGCTCTCGTCCCGGCTCCTCGCCATCCTCTCCCTAGGGCTCGGCGTCCCGGCCGACACCCTCGAACGCCACCTCCGCCTCACCTCCGGAGAGGACGAGGTGGAGGACGACCTGCTGCTGAAGCTCAAGATCAACTACTACCCGCGGTGCCCGCAGCCGGAGCTGGCCGTAGGCGTGGAGGCGCACACCGACGTCTCCGCGCTCTCCTTCATCCTCACCAACGGCGTGCCCGGCCTGCAGGTCCTCCATCCCGGGGACGGCCAGACCTGGGTCACCGCGCGTGACGAGCCGGGCACGCTCGTGGTCCACGTCGGCGACTCGCTCGAGATCCTCAGCAACGGGCGCTACACCAGCGTGCTCCACCGCGGGCTCGTCAACCGGCAGGCCGTGCGAATCTCCTGGGTCGTCTTCGCCCAGCCGCCGCCCGACTCCGTGCTGCTGCGCCCGCTGCCGGAGCTCGTCCAAGGGGATGGCGCCGAGACGCCGCGCTTCAAGCCGCGCACCTTCAGGCAGCAGCTCGAGCGCAAGGTCCTCAAGAAGACCAATGATCAACAGGAGAATGAGGTTAAAAAGCCGCCGGTCGCCGCTCAAGAGGGGGAGAAGGAGGAAGGCACGGAGCCGCCGGTCGTTGGCGAGGAGGAGCACAAGGTCGATCGTGAAGAAGGAGCAGAGCGAACCAGAAAAGGAGGCCAAGATTGGAGAGGCGTCGGTGACAGCTAACCTAGTAGTAGAGGTTAAATAACTAAATAATGAGGGTCTCTCTATGTTACATCTAGATGTAAGATAATATCTCACATCTAACATGATTTCACATTTTGTTTGTGGCTCTTTCATTGACAACTTTCTACAACTGGTTCGTTTATTTCTTGTTTGATGGTTGTCCAGCCAAGTTTCTCCGTTGGTTTTTCTTTTTTTTGAGTAAAGTTTCTCCGTTGGTGCTAAACAAGCTGAGTGCGTCTCAACTGGGCCGGTATACACAGCTAGGCACCGAAGCTTGTTGGTTTGTAGCACACAGGAAAAAATTCTAAGTGTGTTGTTTCGTCTCAGAAAAAAACAACAAAAGGTTGCAAGACAAAAGCCACAGTTAACAAGGAATCGAACTACCAAGCTCCAACTACTTAACACGTGTCTTCTAGCCACTAGAACAAATGTATGTTTGTGATAATTAATCAGCGTGAATATTTAGTAACTCACTACATCGTCAGATTTGAAACCTTTTTGAACATTTATTAAAAAAATTGTGAACAAATTTATAGATGTAGAATATTTTAATAAAAATGTGAACAAGATTTGTAGTTGCAAACATTTTTTTAAACACAAACAAATTTTGAAAATATGAACAATTTAAAAATCTCAAAAAGTTTTTAAAATGCAATCAATTTTTTAAAATTTTGAATATTTTCTGAAACACTAACACTTTCCCAAAAACACGGACAATTTTTTTTGAATAGTTATGTCACATCTAAGTATGACATCATCCCATGTATTGTCGCTTGTTCGTTTGTCCAGAAAAATCACAATAGCGGACGAGTGTGCCTGGGCCAGTCCCTCCGCACACGGACAATTGTGAGTCGATGGCTGACTTGTAATTGGGGCCCCTACAAAATATACGCCCCCTAGTTGCGAGTCGAAGGTTGACTTGCAATTGGGCCCCTTAAAAAACTACATGCCTCGAGTTGCAAGTTGGAGGTGGACTTGCAACTAGGGTGAAAACAAAACAACACCCCCGAGTTGCAAGTCGAGGGTGGACTTGCAACTGGGTCAACAGAAACCCCTAATTGCAGGTCCAGGGTCTAATTGCAACTACCATGAAACAAGAACAAAAAAACCCCCCCGAGTTGCAAGTTGAGGGCGGACTTGCAACTATGGCAACTACAAAAATACGTACCCGAGCATATGGTTGACTTGCAACTGGAGCAATTACAAACTACATCCATCGAGTTGCAAGTCGGGGGTGGACTTTTAACTTGAGTGACTACAAACTACATCCCCCAAAGTTGCGAGTTGAGGGTGGACTTGCAACTAGGGCAACTACTAAACTACATCCCCGAGTTGCGAGCACATGGTTAATTTGCAATTGGGCCGAATACTAAAACTATATCCCTCGAGTTGCAAGTCGGGTGTGGACTTGCAAATGGGCCGACAAAAAACCCTAGTTGCAGGTCGAGGGTCAAATTGCAACTACCATGAAACAGGGAAAAAACACCCCCGAGTTGCGAGTCATGGGTGGATTTGCAACTAGGGAAACTACAAAAACTACATCTCGAGTTGCGAGCACATGGTTAACTTGCAACGGGGGCGATTACAATCTACATCCCCTCGACTTGCGAGTCAATTGTGGACTTGCAACTGGGGTGCCCCCCCACCCCCACCCCCGAGTTGCGAGTTGAGGGTGGACTTGCAACTAGGGCAACTACAAAACTACATCCCCGAGTTGCGAGTCGAGGGTGGACTTGCAACTGGGGCGATTACAAAAACTGCATGCCTCGAGTTGCAAGTCGAGGGTGGACTTGCAACTGGGGCGATTAGAAACTACATTCCCTCGAGTTGTGAGTCGATTGTGGACTTGCAACTGGGCCGGTAGAAAATCCTCGTTGCAGGTCAAGGGTCTAATTGCAACTACCATGAAACAAGAACAACCCCCCGAGTTGCGAGTTGAGGGTGGACTTGCAGCTAGGGTAACTACAAAATTACATCCCCGCCCGAGTTGCGAGTATATGGTTGGCTTGCAACTGGGGCGATTACAAAAATTACATGCCTCGAGTTGCAAGTTGGGGGTGAAAACAAAATAACACACCCGAGTTCCGAGTCGATAGTGGACTTGCAACTGGGAGAAAAGAGGTCGGGACCCAGTTGCGAATCGAGGCTGGACTTGCACTTGAGGCAAAAAGATGTCTAGGCCTAGTTACAAGTCAAGGGTGAGATCACAATTGGGACAAAAAGAATGTCGGGTCCCAGTTGTGAGTCGATGCTGGACTTGCAACTTGGACAAAAAGGTGGTCCCAGTTGCGCGTCGAGGGCTGACTTGCAAAATCGGACAAAAATAGTTTGACCCTGGTTGCAAGTCAAGAATGGACTGGCCCTTCAATTGTATGTCGGGGTGGAGTTAGAACTCGAAAAATGAAATGGTTGGCCACCCTGTTGCGTGTCGATAGTGGACATGCAAAATGGGAAAAAATGAGGTCGGGGCCTGTTTTGTATCATGGGTGGACTTGCAAAATGGGACAAGAAAAAACGGCCCCCAATGTGACAAAAATGGATCAGTCCAGTTGTGTATTGAAGGTGGACTGGCAAATGATGCACAAATTGGTCAGGTCTATCGAAGGTAGATTTACAATTGGTAAAAAAAATGCATTTTAGGGTTGGGGTTCCAAGTAGAAGAACAAATTGGTGGCGCCCATTTTGTGTTCAAGATGGACCTAAAACTAGGACAAAAAATTTGATCGGACCTAATTGCATATCGACAGCAGGGCAAAGCCTGTCTTTCTTACAAAGCATGTATCGTCGGCATCGAACTTAAAAGAAAATAGAAATAGGCTGACAAACGACATAGCATGTTTCTTCCACTTCTACAACACAGAAAAGATAAAATAAGGCCACAAGTGTGCAAGAAAAAAAAAGTCCACCAAAAAAACAGACATGCACCGCGAACAGGTCAACAGGTGGAGAAAACAAAACATGTGACGCATGAAATACATTAGCCGATGATGCGAGATCGAGAATTTGCGTTAAAATTATCCAACAGACAGCAACTTAGATGAGACATTGCTAAATCTCATCTTCATGAAGTTTAGAAGGAATGGGGGGACAATGTCAAAATGATCCAGAAAGACGACAATGATGATAGAGCATATTTTTTTGTCTCCTCAAGTTCTATGTCACCGACTAAAAGCAACACAAGAAATGGATTACCAGAGGGCTGTGATAATGGGACGACAAAAGCGAAGCTAAATAGGCCTAGGCCAACAAACAGGATACGCCACAAACAAACAATGACAAGTGAGACGAAAAAAGAGGGCTTGCATAATAATTATGAAAACTAAATCAAACGATGACAAATTTAGATGAGACATCATTTAAGAAATAGTTGGGAATTTAAAATCTGCTAATAAAATTTTAAAAATCATGGATTTTAAATGATAAAAAAATAAAAAGGGATTTAAAAACCAAAAGAAAAATTGAAAAAGGAAACAAAAGAACGAAAAAAACAAGAGTCATGTTACAAAAGACCGAACAAAAAATACGAGTTGGCACCCTAGCGTTCTATAACTCACGGAACTACATTCAAAAATAAAAATCACGGACCTACCAGTACCTTGTCTTGCCTTTCTCCACTCTAAATCACATTGCTTCAAAATATTATACAGGCAACAAATACGCAGACAATCCAGTCCAAAAATGTGTAAAAAGGTGTCCACAATCGAGACAAACAACGGCTGCCAGCCTGAGCCCGCGAATTAAAAAGGAACGACAACGGCCCACTACCACTTGCATGGCCGGGAGACAGGCCGCTGCGGCAGACAAGACGAAGCGAACGGGTGCGCCAGGCGAGACGATCATGGTCTGCGCGAAAATTAAAGACAAACAATATCAACGGTTCTGGACTTAGATGTGAGATAAGTATTTCACATCTAGATGTGAAATAGCAAACCCGAAATAATGAACTGACCCAATTTCTTTAAGAATTGTTACTTTTTTTTTTTTACAATTCCTAGCTAGTTAAGAATTAGCTATGAATTGTAAAAAAAATAAAGTGACAATTCTGAAAGAATTGCTAAAAAAGCTAGTCCTACATGGAACGCAAAGCAAAGCAAAACCACAATCAGGGGCGGAGCCAGCAAATTTAGCCATTGAGTTCATTTATTGACTTATGAAGATTGCTACAAATTAATCTAGTGTAAAGTCTAATTTCACACAATCTCACAACAAAAGATTATAGCACTCAAAAGCAAGATACAAATGAAAAATATGACATCACTTACCATATATTGTGTTACATAAAAAATTGAAGAGTGCACGACAGACATACCGGCTAGATATTATAGCTAGTCCAGGTCCAAAAAACTTCATAGATTCAAGTATAGCTTTCTCATCTTGCTGAAACGTTGAAGAAATTGACAAGTCAGTTTGACCCATCTAAAATAACTACCATTATACTTGCTAATGCATCACTCTTAACTTGTCCCTTATTGTTATCCCTGAAAAGAAAGCAGCACGAACATAAGATCTTATGCATATTGTCGCTATACTCAAGTGAACCATCATTCTGGATCAAATCTTGGTGAAGCATCTTCAATGACCCTAAGTGGATAATCAAAGTTAGGTGGTTGCCCATAAGATCCAATGATTAAATATCTTCACCTAATCACATCTTGCTTCTTAGAAATTTTTATGTACTACCAAAGTTTCTTTCGATCAGGCGGATTACTTGCAGCATTGAAATTTGATGCATTTTTCCTGGGCATAATAGTTGGCCTTGAAGTGTCTGCATCATATCTGGATCTGGCGATTTATTTTTTTAGTTAGGAAATATCATTCAATAGTACGGAGGATAATCCCAATGTCCATATAATCAAAGTACAGGGGATAAGGAACTAGAAAACTCACGCAAAAATCGATACTTAGATCGTACTCCCTCCTTTCCAGTTTATAGGGTTTATCTCAAAATTTTAGTTTTTCCATTTTATAAGGCTCAATTTGGTTGTTTTCCATCACACGTTCAGATTCTAATGTGCATTAAATCATTGCATGCAAGTATTAAGAGAAAATTGATCCATGCATGTAATTTATGCATGCATGCATTGCAATTAATGCATTGGTAAACATACTTTTTTGAAGAAAACAAGAGCATTAATTGGGTGCTTTTGCAAACTACAAAAAGTATTCCACCACTCATCATCTATCTTGGTTGGTGAGATTTTTGAATTGAACCTTATAAACCGGAAAGGAGGGAGTAGTAGACTAGATAGGACCTGCAGATGAGAGAGGAGATGCGCAGATTGTGATTCATTACCTTGAATTTGTATTAGTGGTTCGGTTGTCCCTCAGCAGCTGGCCTGTGGCGACCAATCGACGGTGAAACACCCAACAGGAGAGATGAGATTGTTTGAGTTTTCTTATAGGAAGCGATTCAACGAACCGAGAGGCGGCGGCCAAGGCCAAGTACTCGTACAAAGAAGACGCACAAACAGACCTAGGCACTTCACATGATGTGGGCTTTTGGGCTTTTGACTGGCTACTACGTGGGATCTTTTTTCTTTTTTTCTCTGTACGTGGGATCCTGATTTGATGGGTTCAGCCAGGGTTTTTTGTTGGGTTCATGCCAAAAAAATACATGCATGCACGTGGAGCGATGGAAAAATCGTTGGATTCAGCTGAACCCATCGACTCAACGCTGGCTCCGCCACTGACCACAATACACAGCTGCTTCGCCAAAACAAAAATACAAATCATCTCGGCAATGCAAAAACCCAAAGGTGGCATCATCAGCCAGCAACACAGTCTTGTGTTCATCGGAAACCACCCTTCGCCTTCGACACAGCATCATCTTCTTAGCTGCCTTCGGGTTGGCCTGCACCAAACCCACACACGTGTTGATTTTTTGTTTGGTGCATCTCGACTTCCGACGGATCCATCTCTTTTTTGAGTATATCCCGGCTTTCCGCAAATAACAAGTTTCATATTTTTAAGTAACAAGTTACGCCGCCCGTTGCCACGGGCTCCCACTCGTGAGCGTCCGGAGCCGACGGGAAGAATTGGCCTGCCGCCACCGGATCCGGGCGGGCTTCTCCCGGCGGAGTCCACCCGCAACATCGAGGGGAGAGGAGGGGGCGTGGTGGCTAGGAGGCAGACGCGAGGGCTGGTTAGTTTTTGCAGACAGTTTTACGCGAGAAAAGTGTACATTTGGCTTTAAAATTTATCCACAAAAGAGTGTACTTTTATCTTCCCAATACACTTAAAGTAGAAAAAAACGATTCTCTCTCATCACACGATAATCAAGACCAATAATATTTACATTTGGTCTCCTTAATTTTTACATGCACTTAGTTTAATGGGGGTTGGGTAATTAAAGAGAAGAGAGATGATGGCTTGCATATTCTCAATGCATTTTTACTGCACTTCATAATTTGTTCTAAAATTTCTATCACCGAACAAAGGAAGTACTCCCTTCGTTTTTTTAGTCTGCATATAAAATCCGGTCAAAGTCAAACTTTGTAAATAATTTTGACTAACTTTATAGAAAAATAAATTAACATCTACAATACTAAAGATGTATGGTATGCAAATTAATTTCATGATGCACCTAAGAATATTGATTTCATATTATGAATCTTGATATATTATTCTATAAACAGTAGTCAAAGTTAACAAAGTTTGACTTTGGTTAAATCTTATATGCGGACTAAAAAAAATGAAGGGAGTAAAGATTGTAACGAACCACATGCAAGTGACACGAGTAGGTAGTAGTACAGTTGCGGGGAAATGCCCTTTGGCTCTCGCATGTATATACACATTATATGAGTTATTTTTTAAATAATTAAACAAAAAGTTAAAATAGTCCAAAAGAATTTTTAGATCAAACTTAACTTACTTGCGCACTAGTATATAAATTTTCACAAAAAAAAAATCAACGTTGACTTCACATAAAAAAAGACAAAATTTATTTGCTATTATAGGTCACTATTAACGCTATTTTGACCAAAAGTTTGTCTTTTTTTAAAAGAAGTCAAAGAAGAATTTTTTTGCGGAACTTTTCTCACTAGTACAATGAAAGGTCAAGTTTATTTAAAAATAATTTCAAAAATAATTTCAGAAATTTTTCTTTTTGTTGAATTGCTATTTTTTCATATAAGGTACATATGCATCCAGGAACCATACGTTCCCCTCCTACAGTTGTGCAGTTAGAAAGTGCATATGGTAATTAATGCATGCACGACGGGCGGAATGCACAAAGAATAAAGTAAAAGAAAAGCCCATGAGAGGGGTTGCGGCCTCTCTTGCTCACGTGGATGCAGAACGCGGACCGAGGGGAAGACTGCCTAAATTTTAGGAAGCGCAGCCTAGGAAGTGGCCCGAGACGGGCGCGACCTGCCTAAACTCTCGCCTAAAAGATCGGATTCTGGCCTAGACGCCTGGATTGTGAGAAAAGCAAATAATTATGACGTATCCAAGACAATGATCATGTATATAGATACCACGTTCAAGATTAGTAGACCAACTCCTGTCTGCATCTAATACTATTACTCCTCACTTCGACCGCTATCCAGCATGCATCTAGTGTATTAAATTCATGGAAAAACGGAGAAATGCAATAAGAACGATGACATGATGTAGACAAGATCTATTCATGTAGGAATAGACCCCATCTTTTTATCCTTAGTAGTAACGGTACATGTGTGCCTTGCTGCCCCTTCTGTCACTGGGAATGGACACCGCAAGATCAACCAATTACAAAGCACATATTCCCATAACAAGATAAATATATCAAGTTGGCCAAACAAAACCCAAATATCGGAGAACAAATACGAGCCTATAATAATCAAGAATGGATATTAAATCAATGCAAATGTAATCATAAACTCATAATTCATCGGATCCCAACAAATACACCACAAAAGTCATTACATCAAATAGATCTCCACGAGAGCATTGTATTGAGATACAAAGAGAGAAGAAGCGATCTAGCTACTGCCTACGGACCCGTAGGTCTGTGGTAATCTACTCACGCATCATCGGAGAGGCACCAATGAGGATGATGAACCCCTCCGTGATCGTGTTCCCCTCCGGCGGAGTGCCGGAAAAGGGCTCTAGATTGGATCTCGTGGTTCTAGAACTTGTGGCGGCTGGAATAAAATTTTGTCGACTCCCCTAGGTTTTTTGGAATATTGGAGTATTTATAGGTGGTGCGAGAGGCCACCAAGGTGGGCACAACCCACCTGGGCGCGCGCTGGTGGGTTGTGCCCCCCTCGGGGCACCCCCCCCCCCCAGGTGCTTCTCTGGCCCACTAGATGTCTTCTGGTCCAAAAAAATACACAAAAAGTTTCGCTGCATTTGGACTCCGATTGGTATTGATTTTCTGCGATGTAAGAAACGGCAACTGGCACTGGGCACTATGTTAATAGGTTAGTCCAAAAAAGATATAAAATGATTATAAAACATCCAAGAATGATAATATAACAGCATGGAACAATAAAAAATTATAGATACGTTGGAGACGTATCATTCGTCGTAAAGAGTTACGTCGATGCAAGCTTTGACACCGATTCGGATGACTTTGAGTCTCAATCTGGATACGTATTGAAAGTGGGAGCAATTAGCTAGAGTAGCTCTATGTAGAGCATTGTAGACATAGAAATTTGCAAAGTACACACGAATCTGAATGTTGTAGACTCGTTGACTAAAACCTCTCTCACAAGCAAAACATGATCAGACCTTAGAATTCTTTGAGTGTTAATCACATGGGGATGTGAACTAAATTATTGACTCTAGTAAACTCTTTGGGAATTAATCACATGGCGATGTGAACTAGATTATTGACTCTAGTAAACTCTTTGGGAGTTAATCACATGGTGATGTGAACTATGGGTGTTAGATTCATCACAATGTAATCTAGATTATTGACTTTAGTGCAAGTGGGAGATTCATGGAAATATGCCCTAAAGGCAATAATAAAGTTATTAATATTTTATATTTCCTTATTCATGATAAAGGTTTATTATTCATGCTATAACTGTAATGACCGAAAACTTAAATACATGTGTGAATACATAAAACAAATACCGTGTCCTAGTAACACTACAAAAAAATACACTTCCGTGATGATACGTGTTTGTCACAGTAGGCCACATTTTCTGTCATGCATGTACATCCATGACAAATTTATGATGTAATCAAGATAGTCATACTGTGTCTGTCAGAGAAGTGTTCCATGACATTACCAAAATTATCATCACGGAAATGTCCACTTCCATGACGATAAATCGTGCGTCACAGAAGTGCTTTCGTCAAGGGTGACCGACACGTGCCATCCACCGTAACGGAACGCCGTTAAGCTATCGGGTCTAGTTTTGGATCCGATAACCCATTAACAGCCGGGACCAATGGGAAATTTCCACGTGTAAAATTCTGGTTGGCCGGAGGGAACACCTGTCAGCTCGTCAGTGGGCCAGATGTCGCCCGTCCATTGAAGGAAACATGCCTACGATACGTCGACACGTGGCTGGGCCCAACAGAGGCCCATATAGGTTAAAAAGGCCGGCCCAGTCAAAGGCCCGTAGTACTTACTCAGGTACTAGTGGGCCAGCCCAATAACGGCCTGCTTAATAAAGGCCCATTTATGGCCCAAAGTCACATCTGGCCTGTTAATTGTTTGCCAATTATTTGGGCCCATTTACGGCCCGAAGCTAGATCTGGCCCGTTAATTGTTCGCCGAATATTTGGTCCCAATTACAGCCCAATGACTTTCGGCCTGTTAGAGGCCCGATGTAGACATGGGCCCATTTCAGCCCGGTGTGACTTTCGGCCTGGGAATGGCCCGTGCTGCCCATGCGCCATATATGGTCTGACGGGACATCGGGCCCACTAACGGCCCGTGATAAAGGTGGCAACAGTTAAGCCCAACGTGACTTTGGGCCTGTTGAAGGCCTGTCGCATAATTCGGCTCGTTGATGTCTGTACTAAGCTTTCGGCCTCTTAAAGGTCCATGATATCAGTGGGCCAACTAAGGCCCGAGATATTTTTCGGCCTGGTAACTGCCCGTGATATAACTGGGCCCAAAAAGGCCCGGTCTATATTTCAGCCTGCTGAAGGCCCGTCGACGACTAGAGAAAATTGAGGCCCAACATGCATTTCGGCCTGCTAAAGGCCCATGGTTTCATCTGGCCCGTAATGAGCCGATACAATATTCGACACATTAATGGCCCAATGCTACCTGGGCCAAACTAAGCACTTGGTCCACAAAAGGCCCAACTGAAATATAGGCAGGTGTAAGTTGTGGGCCTCGCGCAAAGGATGAAGGCCCATATCATTCGGGCCCAAGAAAGATGCAGGTCGGCCCAATTGTGGCCCGCTAAACACCAGGCCCGTTAGAGGCGAATGTTTCGGCCCGGTCGACTACATCTGATTTTTTTCAGATAGCGAATGATGGCAATAACTAGTAGGAATTAAGAACAAACCTACTCTATACAATAAAGAAATTACAGCATATTAACTAAGAATAAACCTAAACTATACAATAAAGGATTTATGGTATATTACATCCACTGGGCATCGAAGTTCGCCACCAATGATCATAAAGTGCAACGAAGAAGCAAATTACAAAAACTAGGCACAATTGCAGCGTAACAAAATAATACTGAACCAAGACCACTTCCAAGACAGTTCAAGAAAGGTTAGCCTTGCGCGGTAACTGTTGTGCAAGCTGCTGAGCAAGGCTGTGAGACCGGCCTAGCATGTCGGTCATAGCTTCTAGGTGTAGCTGTTTAGCAATGAGGTTCTCATTGGTGTTCTCCGCAATCTTTCTTAGAGATAGAACTTTGATCAAGTCGAAGTTGAGTTGCAGAATGCCTTTCGCTAGAACTTGGGACCGAAGAAGTCGAACTGATTCGCATAACGAATTACTGTGAGCTTGTCATTGCTAGTCTCAAGTAACTTGAACACCGCATCAAGACAAGACTTTGGGGTTGTCTCGCTATCTTCAAGATGTTTTGTCTTCTTTCTGCAATATATGTTGGGTTTGTCTAGCAGCCTTCAAACAGACTTGTGCATGCCATCGGGCATATCACCTGAAACAAAGCGCATGATGAGGTTTTTGCGTGTATAAACAAAGATGATAACTGTCTTTGTCAATTCCATCCAATTTCAAATTAGAAAATAAAGAGTAAGTTCAAAATATCAATAGCATAATTTGACATTGTTCATAATGCGGGAGCTTCACCACACTCTTTGGATTACCATGTCAACATAACAAGCATAGATGAAGGGCAAAGAAAATCATTGTATCTATTTTGGTTAATGTGCATGGCATGTTGTTCATATCATCACCACATCAAGAAGATAAAACAAGAGATGACAAGGTGCAAACATGGGCTGCTTCACCACACCTTTGGATTATAGATCCACAAAACAAGCATACATATAGGGATTATTGAGTAATGTGCATGGTATGAATAAGGAATTTGATTTTACAAGTAAAACTTAGAACTTACGGTTCTTGCGAACATGCATTTTGGTAGAAACAACAAACTAAACAGCAGTAAACGATAGGGAGTATGAGCAAATTAAACAGCAGTTGAGGATAAAGGCTTTAGAAGGACTGACTTACATTAACAGTTAACATCGGCTTTATAATGCCCTTCTCCATGTCAAGGGAAGGATAAATCAAGAATTTCAACACATAATCGTCTTCATAAGCATTGCCTGTACTCTACATTTTGTAGACAGTAATTATAGATATGATAATACTGGAAGGGATAGAGGATAATGAAGATAAGATGCAGATTGATGCTACATAATCAACTACCAATCCCTGGAAGTACAAGCATTACATGACAAAATGTACTGACAAGAGCAATGGGCTACACTTCTGCACTGGCATTGTGTGTGTATTCTACTCTTTGGTAAGATAAAATATAGATCTGATCTTTTTTAGTAAATGGTGGGCGAGGGAGATAAGATGCAGAATGCTACACAATGAAGCAACCCCTCTTCCCATAATACAAGAGTGTTTTGAACACTGGTGTACTGTACAAAACGTCCTTATATTATGGGACGGAGGGAGTAGCTGTTAATGTAAGTACAGTGATAGACGATGTTCAGTCCTTACAAGAGGACTGCAGAGCTAAACCTCTTCAAAAGCATTGGGTTGATTCTAAACTTATGTAAGAGTCCATACGGATCTTATAATATCCACCAAATGGACAATAACGAGGCTAACATGTGCAGTGATGCTACATAATCAAACAGCTATGAAAGTAAGTATGGTCATACAGGGCAAGAGGTACTCACAAGAGCAATGCAATTTTGCAGATAGTTGCGAGATTCTGTGGTCCCTTGAGAATGAATGTTCTTCTGCTAACAGTTTTCGTACAAGTGAGATGTTAAGGCAAATGCAGAAATGTAGTTCAAATTGTGATGTGATATCATAGACAGTACCCTACGCTGCAGCCGAGACCAATGTGTAACAAAATTATTTCATTCACCGTCGGATAAATGTAGCACCGGAGAATTTACAGAAATTTCGTTTAGAGGCTTGCCGTCGAAGTGCCTTTGCCTCAGGTAGGAACGATACTTCATCAACGAGTGCTTGAAAAGCGCAACCAACCCTTGCTCGTCTTCACAATCCAGTTTGGTCCTCACCTATTTAAAAGAATGAAATCTTGTGTCTTCTGTGAACAGAAACATATGTAGTAATGACCATGAATAACATTAGTACATTACTTACGCGTAAGTTGCGGAGAAATACTAGAAATTGTTCTGTGTCTGCGGTATAATCTTTCCATGAAGGAAAGATGCGCACAAAGTTCCTGACAACAATATAAACTTTGTCTTTTAAACTGGGAAGAAATGGAACATGGGTCCTATTTGCTGCAATTGGGGCTCTCTCTGGTTCGAAAAGGGATTTGGCAACTGGATTTGGTGTATCTTTGTTGGAATGGGGGTTTTGCGTCGTAGAGCTGGTGCTATGTCAACTGGCATAATCATAATGTTTGCTGCAGTTGGGGTCTGCTGAGTTGGGGCATCAGAAATGACCAGTGTAGTAGGGCTAGAGTCTGCTAGAGTTGGGGTGTTTTGTGGGTCAGGTGATATTGCAACTACATCTAATGGGCTATTTGATTTATCAGGTGCCACTACCTTTTCCAAATACTTTGCTTGTGCTCCTCCACAATCAGCAATCACCCTCTTCCTTTTGAACGTCTGATACACAAGGACAACATTTGAATGGATAAATATGGTATGGTGACAGATGGAATATGTACTGAAAATGGATAGGTAGGGCGTATTCACATACACGATGTGTAAACTGAGCTAATGGCAGTTCAACAAAGTAGAAGCAATGCAAAGCATCAGTTGCAAGAAATGTGCGACCAATATAACCTTGGAAAGTTAGAGCAAGCACCTTGATGGGTGAACAAGATAGGGCATCTTCCTCTGACTCCTCCACTAGGGAGCTACATTGACTTAGGTCTCCCTCTAGCTCAGAATCCTTTGTTAGGATCATTTACGAGCATGAATCAGAGGTGGAGAGAGTTTGCATTGCATTGCATCCAGACTTGATTTCAGTCCCTTAATGCCAAGTTTGACAACCATGGCATTGTTACGCTTTATTCTTTTCATGCGAGCAAGATCATAATCATTATGATCTGTTAGAATCTGAGATTCATGAAAACATAAAAGTAGTCAGATTATCTATGGAATGCATTATGGATTCAACTCAAGTGTGTCTCCCTATAAACCCATGCATATGCAAAGTTCACCCCAAACTGTCTTGACGGACCACACGAAATACAAACCCCTTATGTCTCTATAACAGGCAGACACACATTTCAAAACTGAAGTAGGGACATTAGAATCATATGAAATTCGTATTTGAATAAATAAACTAAGGAATTATGAGTGGCATAATGTTTAGCTTCAAGGGTGGAGTGTTGGTAGTGGGACACAAACCAAGTAGGCAGATTGTATTCCATGTAAAATATGGAAACCTATGTAAAAGCTGGAAATGACACTTTCTTTCTATATAATGCAGTGTTCGTTGCCCACACATGATGGAACAAATCACATAGAGAAATACTATTAACTCATGTCTACGGCTGCAGTATTTAGAAACAGGGTGGTCCACCCTAAAAGAATATTGACAACAAATATGACAAGGCAAGCATAGATGTAGTGAATCAGTCATTTACTTGTGAGCTTACTAGGACAAGTATGCAGAATTGTAACTGCAGTAAGAGACCGTCCAAAATCTGAATCAAGAAGTTTGTCTAGCACTTATTGTGTGCAACTAATCGACATGAATAATTGGATATTATATCGAATGAGTAAGAAAGACAAGTAAAATTGTCAACAAACACGGCTTGCAGAGTAATCTGGGTCAATGTCACTCGACCAACAATCCAAAATGACTAGTGTCATTCCTAGGGCTGGAATTTTGAAAACCCTGTGAACTTTACGGTACTAAAGATTACGAAATACATCTGAACCATTAAGTGTAGGTAGCCTTGAGCACACAACAAACCCTAATGACAGTCTTGCCTAATGAGTAATGAATCAATTAGAAAATGGGTGATGAGGAGTGGCTGCTGAGTGTTGAGGACGTATCTCAGGATAAATCGGGTTGACTTAGTGGGTGCTGCACGCCTGAGCCCTGAACGGACTAGGAAGGTAGGAACGGCGGCGCGCCCGGGCAGCGGTGACACTGTTGGGCGAGCGGCTCCTAACCTCCTGTTAGTCCGGTGTATCCTCCTAGAGTCATGCCGTCCGGGGATGGCAAGTCGCCAGCGAGGCAGGCGGTTGGGGGCGAGTAGAGATCGGAAGCGCGTAGAAAAACAGAGGGGAATCGGGGCCTGGGACGACCCAAAATCCCAGGGTGAGCCGGCCCACCGTGGGCACCCTGTAGAGATACACACCCGAGCGACGAACATGCATTTTTGAAACTAATTTAGGAACATTTAGCTGACCAATTAAACGACTCTGTTTTAATAATATCAGATTCGTATTTGAACAACTAAGCTTGTTTAGCTTGATGGGTGGAGCAGTGCTATTATGACACGAAGCACGTATTCTGATCGTATAATGATCATAAAAGGGGGAAACTGGAGAAATGATATTTAGCAGCCATTGTTTGCTTCGAACTAAGAACTAAATTCTAAGAGCTGAAAGGAAAGTAGAGTAACCAAGTTAAGATCTATTTTCTGGTTGAGATCAAAAAGTTGAGGAGATATGAAGTAACGCCTCCCTTGCGGCGCCGTGTAGGCATCGGGGATGCGATGGCTGTCGGTGGCGTTGAAGCAGATCTGCGACGGTAGACAGGTGCATCGGGGGATAAGTCCCGTTGCGGTGGAAAAGAAGGTCGTGTGAGCGGCCCTGGCAAATAGGACGACGATGCCGATGAAGCGAGAGGACATGATGCAAGGCTCTTGGTCTGTTGTCGTGGATGAGAAACGTCCATCTCTAGCAGTGGACGACTCGGTCTTGGTAGGCGCTCCGGCATGGTGGAGGACGGTGGCGATGGATGTGGTGGAGGACGACGGTGATGGATGGGGTGGAGGACGGCGGCGATGGATGGGGTGGCGGACGGAGGCTGGTGTGGGGATGGTGTTCTAGCGCGGATGGTGTATGAATGGGAAAATGGAGGGAGAGGTACGAGGAACCACGTTTTTGGGATGCGCCTGTCTAAAATATGGGAGAGTTACTATAACATCCCAAATTTTCAATTTGGAATGTTATATATAGGTCATTCATGCATATCATATTTTATTGCATCTTCGTTCCGCAATCCTCGAAACCCTAAGCAACTCAAGGACCCTAGGAGAGAGTTGGGGATTTTCCGGTTTTCATATTTGATTTTTCTCAAATAATGAAACGAGGATTTCTGACTTTAATTATTTTTCTCTCTGAAAAATATTTCATATTAAAAATAAATGAGAGGAGATAATATGACTACTCCAAAACAATTGAAATGTGGGAGGAAAAATGTTAAAATCAATTATTTGATTTTATTTGATTTTATTCGCCTTAGAAAAATTGCACGTTTTCAAAATTGCACTTTAGGGCCAAGAAAATGTTCATCTCGTTCTAAATATTTCATTTAGACGGTGAAAATTTGTTTTGGCATTTTAGGTTTTATTTTATTTTCTAGGATTTTATTTACATCGGTGAAATTATTTAAAAAAACTCTCTCCGCTACCGACTGGGCCTAAGGTCCAGCCAAGAGCAGGCGGACCGGCCGCCGCCGCCCAGCCTTGCCTTGACCCATGCCGCGCGCCACCCAGCAGCGTCTTGCCAGCCCGCCGCCCGCTTCGGACGAGGAGTCCGAGCCGGACTCGTCGCCGCCTTTGGCCCCTCCTCCAAGCCGCCCCTCTTTATATCGCCGCCACCCCGCCGCCCAGTCGTCGCCGCGCCAGCCCTGCCGCTGCCGCCCGCGCCGCCGAGCCCGCCGCCCGCCGCCCAACCTCGCCCATGAGACCCACCTCGTCGAGGTACCGCGCCGATCCGAGCCGCCGTTTTTAAAAAAAAAACCGTTCGGTTTTTATAGAAACCCTAGTTCGGTTTTTTTTGGTTCGCCGGTTTTCCTCGGTTCTTCTAATTTGCGGACGTTCGTCCGTACGTTCGTTTTAACGAACGGTAGTTCGCCCGTTAGTTACAGCTATCGAACGCTCGTTCGTTAGTCTGTTCGTCAGTTTTCTTTTAATCGGATTTTTCCGCGATTATTCTCAATCGTGATTTCTGATCCGATCTTAGTTTCTGTTTATCTTTTCGCTCGTTAGCCGGAATCAGGCGATTCAAACGCCTAGAGTTTCGTCTCGAGACCTTCTTTCTGTTTAATCAACTTAAACAAGATTTTGGTACTGTAAAATTTAACCCTAGTTCAGATTAGTAAACAGATCTTGTTTCTTTCGCCATTTGAGTTTCGTTGCTCCGTTTGGTTTGATTCTTTTTGCGAACCGGAGTTCTTAAGTTGAACTTTCTGGTCAACCTCTTTTATTTGAGTTTTTGCTTGTGCATCTTTTCTTGTTGGTTATGTAAGTTATTGTTTGATTGTGATAGAATTCCCGGAGTGCGAAGCGTGTTACTACGAGTCTCTAGGATTCGCGGATCGTCAGCAAGGCAAGTAACACATTGATCATACTCTTTTCATACCCAGTTTTTATGCATTAGTTCCAATCCTCAAACATTGCATGGTTAGGATGCAGTTAACTTGTGGGTTGGGAAGTAGTTGTTGCGGTAGAACCTATTGCCCTGTTACTATCAAACCGTCGGGAGTTACTTCTACGTGTTACTTATATTGCTATGCTATGCTCGTAGACGTGGTTGGGTTTGAGTGGATCCATGACAGGTGTGAGATTGTTAATTAAAGGATCAAATTAAGGTGGCAACTTAAAATTAACATCTGGGTGGACTGAGGCACCTGGGGAACCCAGTGTTGTCTGTTTTTTTGGAAATCCCGGGGCACCCATGTGATCTTCCTATGGACCGCCACCCAGGCTTAAAGGGAACTGAGATGATTCATGCTAGAAACTTCCGTGTGCAGCCACAAGCTATTATGGGATCTAGCATAGTTGAGTAGGTTACGTGAAGCTCTTGAAGAGGTAGATCAGCAGGTAGTGGGTTTTGTAGGTTTGGTATGGTCTACCCGGAGTAGAGAGTTAATGTTTACGAAAGCGTGTCTCGGTCATCCGTTTCTCAAACACCATGCAGTGCGAGAAATCAACGGAGGCGATCGAGTCTTGTGGGGAAAAGTGCACAAACCTCTGCAGAGTGTACAATCTAATCATGGTTAGCCGTGTCCCTGGTTATGGACAATCTTGAGTATCTAGTGTTTGGGTTTTCACATGTATTTCATCATTCTTAATTAATATTGTTGGGTTGTTAACTACTTTAATTGGGATTGAGTTGGGGTTATACCTTCTCAATGTTTCAACCACCATGATAGTTAAATTAAAATCTATTCCTTTGTTGTAGGGAAAAATTGGCTTTTCGCAAAACTTTAACCATAGAGCTTTCCACCAGCCAAATATGCATGTAGTGATAGCATTATCCTGTTCTTGCTTTACTGTCTTATATTGCCAACATATTCCATGTGCTGACCCGTTCTCGGGCTGCAACGTATTATGTTGCAGACTTTTCAGACGAGGAGTAAGGTTCGTTAGGTCGTTGCCGTGCAGCTCAGCTATGCCGTTGGAGTTGATGGACTCACTTTATCTTCCAAGCCTTCCGCTATTATCGCATTAGATGGCCTTAAGCCATATTATTGTAATAAGTTCTCTTTTGAGACATTCGATGTAATAAGTGTGTGATTGCTACTCTGTTATAAATCCTTCGAGTACTGTGTGTGTCGGCATTCTTGATCCAGGATGACATGAAACACGAGACTTGACCATCTGAGGTCGGATCGCTACAAGATGGTATCAGAGCACACGCTGAGTGTAGGACACGACCACTAAGATAAATCATAGGTCACTCTTCTCGACTCATGTCTGACTCCTCTCCATTTTTCCACTCTTTAGGATGACGGAGATGAAGAACAAGTTTGCGCAACCGGATGAAGACACACCCTTTTGGACGCCACTTGAAGGAAGTTACTAGATACTTGAACATTGGAATACCAAGCTTCACCGGGACGTACAACGCCATCTTACCAGAAGAGGAACGCTGGATGATTCAAGTACAAGTTCCAGGAAGGACGTTCTCGCCAACTTCTAAACCCATAGAATTTTCTTTCGAAGCACCCACCTAGAGTCTAGGCAAGAGCATGGCAGCCCACATTACCTTGGGACGTATTGGAGAAGTCTACAACAGGGAACTTAAGGACACCATCTATCAAATATGTGGGCGCCGAGAAGAGCAATGGGAAGTGATCAGCACCAAGAGGGATAGATCCATTGCAGCTTTCATCCAGGAGCTAAACCAGCACATTCGGCGTCGGAGAACCGGATGTCTTGTGAGACATGATGGAATTGAAGAAGGCAAAGACCAGGATCATCGAGCTGGAGGAAGAACTCAAGTTTACACGTGATGGATATGAGGAAGAAATCAAGACACTACTAGAGAAGAACGACGACCTGGTTAAGAAGATCGGAGTATTCATGGGATGACCAGCACCAGGAGAAGAAGATGACAACCCCACTTTCCCTGACAACTACATCATCATCGACGACACCGATTCCGATCCTAGTGATGATGACTACGGAGACGAAGCTGGAGCAGACATCATGGAGTCTTCCACCGATCAAAATTTCTAGATGACCACCATATATTAGTAGTATTCCCCATGTATTTAGTAGTAGTTGAGCACTTATGCGATAGTTCTAGACCGTTGTATGCCCTTGCTTGATTGATTGAGTGAAATGATTGTGTTTGTCTCATGTGCATATGGGTAGTGCTTTCTCATTAGACCTTTTTCTATTCTAATATCTTCCATCTAAACCCATTAGATGCCTCTGAGACGTGACACCGGTTTTGCTTTCCCACTGGAGCTCACCCAGTTGATCCAGCAGCAGAATGCTTTGATGCAATTGCTAGTTCAGAATCAGGGCAACAACAACAACAACAACAACAACAACAACAACAACAACAACAACAACAACAACAACAACAACAACAACAACAACAACAACAACAACAACAACAACAACAACAACAACAACAACAACAACAACAACAACAACAACAACAACAACAACAACAACAACAACAACAACAACAACAACAACAACAACAACAACAACAACAACAACAACAATAACCCGCCGCCAGTGGACAACTTAGCCCGTTTTCTGAGGTTACATCCGCCGGTGTTTTCCAGTAGCACCGAGCCAATAGTTGTTGATGATTGGCTACGCCGTATTGGAAGGGAGTTAACCACCGCAGGTTGCACAGATGCGGAGAAGGTGCGCCTTGCCGCACACCAATTGGATGGACCAGCAGCCTCATGGCGGGAGAATTACACGGCTACTTTTCCTATAGCCAATGTTACTTGGGACCAGTTTCAGCAAGCTTTTCGCACAGCCCATGTCTCAACTGGAGTGTAACACCCGGATGATTAAGCAACAGTGATCACCTCGGTTACTGTGGCTAACCTCACGTTGATTCGAACCCGGTCTACAAATGAATTCAAAACAAAAGCAAAGATAAAAGGTTTTAAAAAAAAATAAAACTAAAATGTTCGGAGGTTGTCTAAAATAGCAAACCTAATTATGGTGGGGTGCACAAAATTTTGTAAACTGTTTTGGCATTTTAATTAATCTAAAACAGAAAGTAAGAAAAGGAAAAAAATATAAAAAGAAAATAAAACAAAAGAGGTGGGGGAAGGAACCCCCACTGGCCCATCTGGGCCAGCCCTTCCCCACCAGCCTAGCCAGCCCCCCGAACCCCCCACTGGCCCCTCACCTGGCCCAGCCCCTCCACAGGCGGCCCCCCGGCCGCCACTTAGCCCTCCCATGGCTAGAAACCCTAGCCGCCCACCTCACTCGCCCCACTCGCCCCGATCCGCTTCCCCCCCCGCCCGATCCAGATCGGGCGAAACCCGTTGCGCCTCTCTCCGCCCGAGCCCCCTCCCTTGTCATCCGTCGCCCCACCGCTGGGCGCCTTCTGCCTGGATCGACCCGACCTCCCCGCCTCACGGGACGCCCTCCCGGCCGGCGACCGCCTTCCCGCCCGCCTCCTCGCCGGGCCGGCCACAGCTTCACCGCGCCCGCCGCCTAGTCCCCACGGCTCCGCTGTGAGCTTCACCTCTCCTTCCCCCCCGTCGTTCCCCTCTCCCCTCCTGAGCAGCGCGTTGCCGAGCCCGTCGCGGCTCGGCCGTTCCCCCGCTCCCTCCTCTCTCTACCGTGCTGCGTGCCCGCTCCGTCGTGGCCGCGCCCTCTCCCCCGGCCTCGGATCCCCTCCCCTTCCCCGTTCGGTCACCGCGTCCCACTCGGCCGCCCAGCGCCGGCGTCGTGCTCCCAGCGCCCGTCCTGCTCGCCGTGGCCATGCTCGGTGAGCTGCCCTGGCGCCTCAACGGCCTCTGCTCAGTCCGCCTGCCGGACGCCCACGCCCTTCGCTCCCGTTAAGCCCGTCTTGGCCTCAACCGCGCTGGCACTGGCGACCTGCCAGTCCGCCGCCTCCCCACGCCCACAGGGCATGCGCGCGCCAGGCGGCGCTGCGCTGCCCGTCAGGCTGCGCCCTTGTTGCCCGTGCCCTCGCTCGCAGGCGTGCTCTAACCGCAGGGGCAGCCGAAGACCCGCACCGCTATGGCCCTATACCCATCGACATGGGGCCCGGCCCTGAACGCAATTAAAAAAAAGGAAAAAGAGGAGAAGGAAAATAAATAATTAAAATAATAATTAAAATATTAATTAATTAATTAATTAATTAGAGAATTAATTAACTTAATTAAACCAGATTAGATTTAACCTAATCACTAATTAAACCTAATTAACCTTTGTTAATTAAATCGATTAGGTTAATTAGATAATGAGAGAATGACATGCGAGACCCACTGTCGGGGTTGACTCGATCAACCCTGTTGATCTTGACGTCGGCATGACATCATCTTGACGTCATAAATACATTTTGAATTAATTAAATAATTAATTAAATTCGAAATTAATAAAATCTTTTAAAATCATATCTTTTAATCCGTAACCGGATTAAAATATTTTCGACATGAAAGTTGCTCGAGCAGCGAGGCGAATCCGGATCACGATCCGTTAAATCGACCACACACCCTAACCTATCAGAACCTGCAACATTTCCCCTCCGGCTCCTCTGCCCGAAAACCCTAAACACCGGGGATACTTTCCCGGATGTTTCCCCCTTAACCAGTACCTCCTCGTACCACGTTAGGGCACGCCTAGCATCGCTTCTTGGCATGTCATGCATCGATATGCATCTGTTTACTTTGTATTCATTGTTTCTTCCCCCTCTTCTCTCCGGTAGACTACGAGACCGACGCCGCTGCTGCTGGCGGTTCGACTACGGTGTTGACGACCCTCTCTCTTGCCAGAGCAACCAGGCAAGCCCCCTTGATCACAGATATCGCCTACTCTTCTCTATCTGCTTGCATTAGAGTAGTATAGCATATTCTTGTTTTCGGATACTCCTATCTGCTGCATAGCTTTGTCCTTGTAACTTCATTGTTACCTTACCGCAATCCTATATGCTTAGTATAGGATGCTAGTATCTTTCATCTGTGGCCCTACTTTCTTGTCCGTGCCGTGCTATACTATCGGGCCGTGATCACTCGGGAGTTGATCACGGTATATACTATATACTTATACATGATACATGTGAGACTAAAGTCGGTCGGTGATGGAGCACCATGAGTGGATCTTTGTGGCGGAGCGGCAGGGGCAGGTTGAGGCCGCCTAGGAGAGAGGTGGGCTGGCCTGTTCGGCGTTCGCGGTTACTTAACACGCTTAACGAGGTCTTGGTATTTGATCTGAGTTGGCTACGAGCTTATCGCACTAACCATCTCGCAGGGAGTAGTTATGGGTATCTGGCGTCGTGGTATCGGCCGAAGCACTTGAGACGTCGGACGGAGCGGCGCGGCCGGATTGGACTGGAGCGCTGTTAGGCTAGGTGCGCTTCGCCGCCCTACATAGCGTGCAGGTGTGCTCAGGCGATGGGCCCAGACCCTGCGGCGCTTAGGTTTAGACCGCGTGTTGGCCTCTCTGTTGTGCCTAGGTGGGGCTGCGGCGTGTTGATCTTCAGCGGCGGGCATGACCCAGAAAGTGTGTCCGGCCAAATGGGATCAAGCGTCTTTGGGTAAGATGGTGCACCCTGCAGGGAAGTTAATCTATTCAGATAGCCGTGATCTTGATAACAGGGCGACTTGGAGTTGTACCTTGAGCTTATGACAACTAGAACCGGATACTTGATAAAACACACCCTTCCAAGTGCGGATACAACGGTGGTCGCTCTCGCTCGGGGTTATGAGCAGGGATTGCGGGTAGGATTATTGCTATATGATGTTATTTGGAGGACTTCCGTATGTCCTCTTACATGCATTGCAAGACAGGTGTCGAAGCGTAGTCTTCGTTAAGACTAACTATCCCCTCTTATTACGGCATTCTGCAGTTCAGTCCTTGATATGGCCTTTACACATATATCCATGCATATGTAGTGTAGCTCCTTGCTTGCGAGTACTTTGGATGAGTACTCACGGTTGCCTTGTTCCCCTTTTCTCCCTACCTCTACTCGATTGCTGCAATCAGACGATGGAGCCAGAGGCGGCGCCACCGCCTATGGCGACTACTACTCGGAGGTGCCTACTACTATGTGCAGCCCCGGCGGCGACCGGGAGTGACCTAGGAGGATCGAGGCGGAGGCCTGCTCCTCTTCGTCTGTATCCCGGTTTGTGCTAGCCATCTTATGGCACCTTGTTTAACTTATGTGCGTACTCAGATATTGTTGCTTCCGCTGACTCGTCTATGATCGAGCACTTGTATTCGAGCCCTCGAGGCCCCTGGCTTGTATTATGATGCTTGTATGACTTATTTTTATTTGTAGAGTTGTGTTGTGATATCTTCCCGTGAGTCCTTGATCTTGATCGTACACATTTGCGTGCATGATTAGTGTACGATTGAATCGGGGGCGTCACATGGAGCCATGCAGATGAAGAAGCGGGAGTTCCGCAACTTACGCTAGGGGAACCGTACTGTGGCTCAGTACGTGGATGAGTTTAGCAAGTTATCACGCTATGCCCCTGATGATGTGCCCACAGATGCCACGAAGCAGGAGAAGTTTATGGAAGGGCTGAATGATGAGATGAGCATGCAGTTGATGGTGGCAACCTTCAACAACTACCAGGAGTTGGTAAATAAGGCTCTTATGATTGAAGGGAAGCAGCAGCTGATTGAGAGCCGTAAACGGAAGTATGGACAAGGGAAGTATAACTCAGGAGCTCAGCAGAAGCCTCGCTTAACCCCGAACTCGAGAGGACTTGTTCATAACCATGGAAGTCACAACCACACTGGAGGAGGATCGCATAACCACAATGGTGCTAAGAATGTAAATGGGAACGGAGTTAATAACAATCGGAACCGCTCCAATCCAGCTATACCCGCCAAAAGGGACATGAGTCAAGTTACTTGCTTTAAGTGCGGAAAGACAGGGCACTATGCCAATGATTGTCCTGAAGGAAGGAATGGAAAAGGAAATGGGAGCGCTGGGAAGAAGCCTAATCCATTCAACAAAGGACAAGTGAACCACGTTAATGTGGAGGAGGTTGAAGAGCAGCCGGACGCGGTAATAGGTAAGTTTTTGGTTAAGTCATTTACCGCTCTTGTTCTTTTCGATACTGGTGCACTGGATTCATACATATCAAGGGGATTTGTGGATAAGTTTCAACTACCAACCCAAACCCTTAGGACCCCTCTTTTAGTGAGCTCGCCTGGAGCAGAGTACATGGCTAGCCGATGGTGCAACCAGACACCCCTAACCATTGGCACACATGTTTTTCCGTCCGACCTAATTATCTTGGAGTCACAAGGATTGGATGTGATATTAGGCATGGACTAGATGTCAAAGTATGGAGGAAGCATTGACTGTGCTAGTAAGTCGATTCATCTCACCACCCCGGAGGGAAAAAGGATTAAGTATGTATCTAGGCATGCGCCTAGGAGGAGCCAAGTGAATGCCCTCACGGGAGTGGTACAGGAGGAAGTGCCTGTAGTAAAGGATTTTCCGGATGTTTTCCCAGAGGAGTTACCAGGCATGCCACGGATAGAGACATTGAGTTTTGATAGAGCTCTTGCGGTGCGGGCCAATATCCAAGAGACCCTATCGGATGTCCGCTAATGATCTGGAGGAAATTAAGAAACAGATCAAGGAGTTACTGGAAAAAGGTTACATTCGAAGGAGTTCATCACCTTGGGGAGCCCCAGTGCTTTTGGTGGAGAAGAAGGATAAATCCCTAAGGATGGTTGTTGATTATCGAGCCTTGAATGAAGTAACGATTAAGAATAAGTACCCGCTGCCAATGATCAATGATCTGTTTGGTCAGCTGCAGGGAGCTAAGGTGTTTTCAAAGATCAATCTACGATCAGGATACCATCAGTTGAAGATCCACGAGAAGGATATACCGAAGACGGCATTTACCACGCGATATGGGTTATACAAGTATACGGTCATGTCGTTTGGACTGACTAACGCCCCTGCCTATTTCATGAGCATGATCAACAAGGTGTTCATGGAGTACTTGGACAAGTTTGTGGTGGTGTTCATTGATGATATTATGGTATACTCGAAGGATGAAGAGGAGCACAAGGAGCATTTGCATCTAGTTCTCGAGAAACTCAGGGAACACAAGTTATACGCCAAGTTCAGCAAGTGCGAGTTTTGGTTGAAGGAAGTTGGATTTCTTGGGCATGTTATATCAGGAGAGGGTATAACAGTGGATCCCAGCAAGGTTCAGTCAGTCACTGAATGGTTGGCACCCACTTCAGTTAGCGAGATCCGCAGTTTCTCGGAGGATACTATCGGAGATTCATTGAGAATTTTTCTAAAATTGCTAAGCCAATGACGGAACTATTGAAGAAAGATACCAAGTTTAAATGGACAGAAGATTGCGAGGCAAGTTTTCAGGAATTGAAGAAACATTTGACTACAGCCCCAGTGCTAACACTACTAGATATACATAAGGAGTTCCAAGTTTATTGCGACGCCTCTCGCTTAGGACTTGGATGTGTGCTTATGCAGGACGGAAGAGTTGTTTTGTATGCCTCACGACAACTAAAACCCCATGAGTTGAACTATGCCACACATGATTTGGAGCTAGCGGCCGTAGTGCATGCATTGAAAACCTGGAGACATTATCTTATTGGAAACCGTTGTGATGTGTACACGGATCATAAGAGTTTGAAGTACATTTTCACGCAAAAGGAGCTGAACCTTAGGCAGAGGAGATTGTTGGAGCTTATAAAGGATTATGATATGAAGCTACACTATCATCTAGGAAAGGCCAATGTCGTAGCAGACGCTTTGAGCCGGAAGAATTATGCTAATATCCTTGAAAGTAAGGGATTGCCGAAGGAGTTAGCTGAGGATATCATGGAACTTCGGTTGGAGATTGTTCCAAGAGGTTTCGTTGCGACAATGGAGGTTCATTCAACATTGTTGGACAAGATTCGAGAAGCTCAGAAGGATGACAAAGAGATTGCCGAGATAAACGAGAAGATGAGCAAAGGAAAGGCCAAAAGTTTTCGTGAGGATGAGCACGATACCTTATGGTTTGAGGACCGAGTTTATGTGCCCAATGACCCAGAGATCAGGAAGTTAATACTTCAGGAGGCTCATGACTCATCATACTCGATACACCCCGGAAACACCAAGATGTATTTAGATTTGAAGGAACGTTCCTGGTGGACTGGTATGAAGAAGGATATTTCCAAGTATGTAGCCGTATGTGATGTATGTCAGAGAGTGAAGGCAGAGTATCAGAAGCCAGCAGGACTGTTACAGCCTATGCCGATACCCGAATGGAAGTGGGATAAGCTTGGCATGGATTTTATCACCGGATTGCCCAGAACCAAAGCAGGATATGATTCAATATGGGTAGTAGTGGATCGCTTGACCAAAGTGGCTCACTTCATCCCAGTGAAAACAACTTATACAAGTGCGAAGTTGGCCAAGATATATATGTCCAGGATCGTATGTTTGCATGGAGTTCCGAGGACCATCATATCAGATAGAGGAACACAGTTTACCTCAAAGTTTTGGCATCAGCTGCACCAGACTTTGGGAACGAGATTGGAGTTCAAGATCTGACATTTCACCCATGAACGGATGGATAGACCGAGAGAGTCAACCAGATTTTGGAGGACATGTTGAGAGCCTGTGCGCTAGATTATGGATCTAGTTGGGATGACAATTTGCCTTACGCAGATTTCTCATACAACAATAGCTACCAGGCCAGTTTAAAGATGGCACCGTTCGAAGCTCTGTATGGACGCAGATGCAGAACACCGCTGATGTGGGATGAGGTAGGAGACCGACAGCTGTTTGGACCAGACTTGATCGAGGAGTCTGAGGAGAAGGTTAAACTGATCCGTGATAGAATGAAAATTGCTCAGTCCAGACAGAAAATTTATGAAGACACGAAACGCAAGGAGGTAACTTATGAAATTGGAGACAGAGCATATCTGCGAGTATCACCCTTGCGAGGAGTGAAACATTTTGGAGTTAAGGGAAAGTTAGCTCCAAGATTTGTAGGACCGTATCGTGTTTTGGAACGGATGGGAGAAGTAGCCTACAAGCTGGAATTACCAGAGGTATTGTCAGGAGTTCACGATGTATTCCACGTTTCACAGTTAAAAAAATGTCATCTTTGAGATGGCGATATACCATTAAGAATCTGATACCACAGGAGGCAATTGGTTGGACAGTAATTTGACTTATGAGGAGAAGCGGTGAAGATTCTTGACTTTGCCGGCCGAGTCACCCATGACAAGGTTATTAAGTTTTGTAGAATTCAGTGGAGCCACCATACCGAGGAGGAAGCCACCTGGGAACGAGAGGATGATCTTCACAAGGACCACCCGCACCTATTTTCTAGCCTCGAGGACGAGATTCATCTTAAGGGGGGTAGGTTTGTAACATCCCAAATTTTCAATTTGGATTGTTATACATAGGTCATTCATGCATATCATATTTTATTGCATCTTCGTTCCGCAATCCTCGAAATCCTAAGCAGCTCAAGGACCATCGGAGAGAGTTGGGGATTTTCGGTTTTCATATTTGATTTTATCAAATAATGAAGCGAGATTTCGACTTTAATTATTTTCTCTCCGAAAAATATTTCATATTAAAATAAATGAGAGGAGATAATATGACTTCTCCAAAACAATTGAAATATCGGAGGAAAAATGTTAAAATCAATTATTTGATTTTATTTGGATTTTATTCGCCTTAGAAAAATTGCACGTTTTCAAGATTACATTTTAGGGCCAAGAAAATGTTCATCTCGTTCTAAATATTTCATTTAGACGGTGAAAATTTGTTTTGGCATTTTCAGGTTTTTATTTTATTTTCTAGGATTTTATTTATGTCAGTGAAATTATTTAAAAAAAAACTTCCCCGCGCCCTACTCGGTCTAAGGCCCAGCCGTCGCCGCCCCGCGCGTGCGCGCCAGCCCCGCCGCCGCTTGAACGAGGAGTCCGAGCCGGACTCCGTTGCCGCCGCCTTGGCCCCTCCTCCGAGCCGCCTCCCTCTTTATATCGCCGCCACCCCGCCGCCACACCACTACCACCAGCCCGCCGCCCAGTCACCGTCGCCCGCGCCAGCCGCCGCCCAGCCCTCGCCATGCCGCTGCTGCCGCCAGCGCCGCCGCCGAGCCCGCCCGCCCAACCCGCCCGCCGAACCACCTCGTCAGTACTGCGCCGATCCGAGCCGCCGGTTTTTTTAGAAACCCTAGTTCGGTTTTTTTTCGGTTCGTCGGTTTTCCTCGATTCTTCTAATTTGCGGACGTTCGTCCATACGTTCGTTTTAACGAACGGTAGTTTGCCCGTTAGTTACAGCTAACGAACGCTCGTTCGTTAGTCTGTTCGTTAGTTTTCTTTTAACTGGATTTTTTCGTGATTATTCTCGATCGCGATTTCTGATCCGATCTTAGTTTCTGTTTGTCTTTTCGCTCGTTTAGTCGGAATTAGGTGATTCAAACGCCTAGAGTTTCGTCTCGAGACCCTCTTTCTGTTTAATCAACTTAAGCAAGATTTTGGTACTGTAAAATTTGACCCTAGTTCAGATTAGTAAACGGATCTTGTTTCTTTCGCCGTTTGAGTTTCGTTGCTCTGTTTGGTTTGTTTCTTTTTGCGAACCGGAGTTCTTAAGTTCAACTTTCTGGTCAACCTCTTTTATTTGAGTTTTTGCTTGTGCATATTTGCTTGTTGCTTATGTAAGTTATTGTTTGATTGCGATAGAATTCCCGGAGTGCGAAGCGTGTTACTACGAGTCTCTAGGACTCATGGATTATCGACAAGGCAAATGTGATTGATTATATTCTTTTCATACCCAGTTTTTATGCATTAGTTCCAATCCTCAAACATTGCATGGTTAGGATGTCATTAACTTGTGGGTTGGGAAGTAGTTGTTGCGGTAGAACCTATTGCCCTGTTACTATCAAACCCTCGTGAAAGTGCGTTATATCGACTAGAGGGGGGGTGAATAGGCGATTTTTATGAATTCTTCACTGAGGAATTTGCCGGTGAGGAAATTCCTTAGCGAAGAACTACTTGCAGCGGAATAAGTACTCAGAAGTAAGCATAAGAGAATGCGGGCATGGTCATCATGATGAAATGAAGACAATCAAAGAGTCTGAAAGCGTAAACACAGGATAGCACAAGATGAAGACAAAGCGGTGAAGAAATTGAGGCGAGGAAATTGAGAAAGTCTTGATCAAAGTCTTCAAACACAGATATGAACGAACACTCAACACAATAATGAGGAAATGAAAGGGTTGAGGAAATAGAACTAGGTAGGTTGGTGAAGACAATGATTTGGTAGACCAGTTCAAGCTGCTTTGTCTCGGTTATGCGTCTGGTTGGAAGCGGTGAGTATTTAAACTCGAGGACACACAGTCCGGACACCCGTCGGCTGAGCACGCAGCTCGGGACACCAAGTCCTCACCGTATTCTCCTTGAACTAAGGTCACACAGACCTCATCCAATCACTCGTGGTAAGTCTTGAGCGACTTCCAAACCTTCACAGACTTGGTCACTCGGCGATCCACAATTCCTCTTGGATGCTCTAGACCATGGCGCCTAACCGTCTGGAAGAAGCACAGTCTTCAAAGGTAACAAGCGTCGGATCCACGAGGATCAATCTCTTGATGATGCTCAATCACTTTGGGTTTATAGGGGTTTGGTTTTGGGTTTTCCTCACTTGATGATTTTCGCTCAAAGTCCTCGGAGGATGGGTTGCTCTCAAATGACAAGTGTCAAGTTCTCTCGGAGCAGCCAACCAGCTAGTGGTTGTAGAGGCGGCTATTTATAGCCTAGGGAGCAGCCCGACATGATAAGACATAAATGCCCTTCAATGATATGACCGTTAGGTGGATAAGATATTTTGGGACAGGTGGCGCTTGACACAAAGAACGGTCGGAAATTTGAATCTCAAATTCCTCGGGGCTATCATGTTCCTCCTTGTGTAGGCAATCCTTTGGCGAATTCCTAACTCCTCGGTCAGAACAAATTCCTCGTGACCGGAAGAACTTCGTCTACATCCTTTGAAGAAATTGGTGAAGCTGTATGAGATTTCAAAGGCTTCACTCGAAGGGATTGGTAGGTGTAGGATTTTGAGTTGAGCATCACATGGAAATTTTTCCTTAGTATTTCCTCGACCCCCTTTAACGATGCGGTGTTTCCTATGACTCAAGAAAGAAAAAGCGAAACTACGAAAACAAAAGTCTTCACGCTTCATGTTCCTCAAATGAATACCAAGTCTTCAAGGTCACACCAATTTCTTCACTTTCAAAGTCTTGAGAAAGTCTTGAATATCAAAGTCTTGATTGAAGAACTTCATTTTTAGAATTCGACTTTCTCTGTAAATATCAAACTCCTCATAGACTTATAGACCTGTGTACACTCAAAAACACATTAGTCCCTTAACCTATAAGTCTTCAATACACCAAAATCACTAAGGGCACTAGATGCACTTACAATCTCCCCTTTTGGTGATTGATGACAATATAGGTTAAGTTTTCAACGAGGATAAACATATGAAGTGTAAATACTGATATTGAGGAATTTGATTGCAAGATATAGAAGAACTCCCCCGAAGATGTGCATAGTGAGAATTTGCTTTTGAGGCAATGCACATTTGAAGAGTTGAATCATGGAGATCTCCCCTATATCTTGTAATTCATACGCATTTGACATATAATATGAAGAAGAATGCATGATGAAATATGGTGCTTGATGAAATTCAGCATGCGTGCAATAACATTAATGAGGAACAAGCATGCAAAATAATGCATCAAAGTATCGAGCTCAAGAGAATCGAGCATAGTCGAGCTCGCATCAAAAGTATCAAAGCACCATCGGGTTTAAGATTACAACTCGATCCAATAAAAGTTTCGGAAGAGCGAGAGTTGTAACTTAACAAAAATTGCCCATATAATAGACCCGGTTGAAGACTAACTCAAATTTCTCCCCTTTGTCATCGAATGACCAAAAGGATCGGCGAGGACTAACGCCTCGAAGAATTTCAAGTTGAAGAAGGAGCACCGGCGTTGTTGGGGTCGGTTGTTGTAGTAGGGCCTGCCGCGATGTCGTCAAGTCTTCATTTTCATCGGTGTCTCGTGATGAAGAATAGGAGCTAGCCACCAAGGAAGGAACTTTGACCTTCTTGTATTTCTTGGAGGAGGTGCAGACTAGTCAAATTCTTCCTTGAGACCCATTGTCGTCGAGTTCTTCCGTGTTGTAGACATTTGAAAGAACAGCCAGTGCGTTTGAAGGTTTCATGGAGGTAGTAGTGGTTTTCTTCCTTTGCATTGTGTGTTGAGGTCATGTTGTGAAGAATTGAACCAAGCGGCGCTTGACCCATTTATGATTGCGATCAACCTTGATGAAGGCGAGGAGTAACTCACGATCAGTCATCACCACAGGTCTTTGTGGCTTGAGGACTTTGCTTGGTGAGGTATTTGCGGCGAGTCATGTGTGGCGAGTCATCATTGGTGGAGTAGGATGCAGCTTTGCGAAACTGTCCATCAATGGGCGAATGCCTTCATCGATCTGGTGATAGCCTTGCCCTTGTCATCGGTGAGGTAAATGTCCGTTTGAGGACTTCAATCGAGGGCAAGTAGCTGCGGTGGTTGAGTATCACCTTGTAATTGAGTGAAGACCTTGTCTGATGAATCTCATTATCCAAAGGCGCATAAGGCTTGACTCAAATGGTGACATAGCAATGTTTGCCAGAGTCCTCATGAAGAAATCATGGAAGTTGACGGGAACGCCATGAATGATATTGAAAAGCATATTCTTCATGATGCCAACGACTTCTTCATCATTTGAGTCGTGGCCTTTGATAGGACTCATTGTCTTCGTCAGAATCCGATAGACAGTCCGAGGCACATACAATAATTCCTTGACGAGGAATTTGGTTCTTGGGGCCTGCCTTGGCTTCAAAGGCTTCATCAGCACTTGCATATAGTGATTTGAAAGTTCAGGTTCGTTGTAGATACAACGAGCACCATCAAGTGGAGGACTGAGTGGTAGAGCACGAAGCAATTGATTCTTTGGTGCCTTGTAGTGAGTATTTTCGGACATCGATCTAACACCCATGAGTTCACGTCTTGGCGTCTCCGGTGATGTGCAGCGTTGCATAGAATTGAAGAATGAGTTCTTCATTCCAATCACAGATGTCGGTCAGAAATTGAAGTCTGCATCGTGAAGAACAACGAGGACTGGCTCAAAGCTGGCAGAGACTCCATGTCCACATGAGGAATATGTGCATGATCGAAGACTTTGTCTTTGTTGAAGATCAGCGAGGAATAGAAATTGGCTTGGTGGCAGTCGAAGCGCCTCTTCCTTATCGAGCAGAATCATATGGATTATGTCAGTGAAGAATACATGCTCATTGAAGAAGTCTTCACCTTGAACTTTTGCTTTGTTGAGAAGGATTCTTTGGCTTTGGCGGTGGAGTGTCGATGAGTTGCATCACGACCTCTGGAATCGCAATCTCAGGTTCTTGGTGAGAATTTCTTGTTCCTCTCTGAGTGCGATCGAGGATCAGCGATGGCAGTTCATCGGTGCTAGTGGCTGGAATTTCTTCATGGACAGATGAAGTGGGATGAGTTTCTTGAGCCCATTTGAGCTGTTGGAGCGGGGGTGAGGAATCTGTTGGATTGGGGTGAAGAGTGGAGAATTTGGATCTGACTTTCCCAAAGTCATCGTTCATCATTGGCGTTGTGCTTCCAATATCCACATCTTCTTCAATTTCCTCAACACCGGCCTCTTGGACTGTGAACTGAGGCATAGGCGAGAAATGATTGGGGTTGAAGGATTGCTTCCACTTCAATTTCTTCATCAATCTGCTCTGACGAAGCGGCAGAATGATTTTCTTCATCAGATCCGCTTGGGATCACATAATCTTCATCAAAAGGAACAAGGTCCTTTGATGGAATTGAGAAGTGGAACAACATCAATAGGATTTTCAAAGGAGCTGGTCATTGGCTTCATTTTCTTCGCGGCGAAGAATTTGGCGGTGATGCTTTCCGTTTCTTCACTGCAGCTCGTTCGCAGCCTTGGTCTTCTTCACATCGAGGCGGATGGAAGAATTGGAGTTGGTGTTGGCGCAGGAGGAGGTGAGGAATCTGGTTGATTTTCCTCGGTATGGCGATCTGATTGCCTGACTTGTTCGGTTTCTTGAGCGCACCACTAGTGGATGCCACAGCAATTTCTTCGTGGCTGGAATGGGATCATCAGCCCTGGAACTAGCATTTTCTTGAGCAGCCTGAACTTCATCGGTGGTCTTGGCATGTTCTTCGATCTGCTGAGTGAGGCTCCGGCTGAGGAATTTCATGTTGCGTTAGGGCAGCAACATTGGTGAACTTCTTCGTCGAGGTTGTGAATCGACCTTGGCTCCTTGCCAATCAGCATAATAAGCATCGAAGTTTTCTTTGAGGGCTTGGATTTCATCTGGACCTTGAGAAGTTCCTCGGTGTCATTACGACAGCGTTTTCTTGAGAACTTCTCCTTTCGTATTGAGCTTTCTTGATCTCTCTTGCCTTTTCAAACTTCCATTTCTCTTGATGATGAAATGGGTGACATATGACTTTGTCCAGGGTCGAGATGAAAATCAGGCATAGGGTGTTTGGATCCTTGTGCGAGATCAATGTAATCGAGGATTTTCCTCGGATCAACAGCGATGTACAGATGTGCCTTTGGCTCTATGGCCCTTTCTTGGCGATCTCGATGATTTCCATAAGTTCATCATCATCAGCCTCATCATCTTCGGTGGCACTTGGAAGGCGACCTGTTTCTTCTTAGGACTTGGCGAGGACCTCGTCCATTGTGGCCTTAGTCTTGATGAGTCGGGCGGATGAAGACTTTGGTGCAGGTGAGGAACTTCTTGAGACACGGAGGCAATGGGAAGCCTGCAGTCCTTTGGTACGTGGCGGATGCACAGTCTTGAGGACTTTGTCGAACTCTTGAGGAGGATTTTGTAGGAGCAGCTGAGGATTTTGGACATGAGGATTTTGGAGCAGGGGGCAGCATGAGGAATTGGCCGTGAGGGCACTTTGTTGAGAACTTGGCCGTGAGGGCCTTTGTTGGTGAAGCACTTGGCTTGTGTGCGGGCTTCTTTGCCATAGATTTTCTTGGCTTGATAGAGGCCTTAGTGGCAGCAGCGATGTGAGTCCTCATTGAATTTCCTCCTTTGCCTCGTTGGCTTGTCTTGCCAATTTGGCTTGGCGCTTGGCCCATTCTTGGAAAGTCCTCACCATGCTTGATCTTTGGTGGGGTCGACTTCTTGACCAGGTGCCAATGGAGCTCTTGGGCATGGAGGATTGAGTGCGAATTTCTTCATGTACTTTGGAGTTACATATCTGTACTCCCTCCATTCCCTTGCCCATCTCCGTTCAATCCTTTGAATGCGCACCTTGCGCTGATTTTTGTTTTCTTTGCCGAACTCGGCTTCATCAGTGTGCAATAATCAGCATATATTTCCTCGAGGATTTCAAAGCGGTCATGACCTCGGGCCTCTTTCCTCCTTTCGTGGCTTCTTTCCATACGCCATATTCTTGGTGAGGAATTTGAACAAATGAATTCTCTGAAGAAGTATGCAACTTTTCTTCGAGAGCGCTGCAAATGAGTTAAGTTGATGAGAACCTAGTGATTCAGCAGCGGACATGAGTACTGTGAGCAGAGTATAGTTGCGAGGAATTTGGAGAGGTCATATCGTTCTCGAAGGTTTTCAAAAGAACTAGTTTGAGGAATTTGACCAGATGAGCCTTGAAGAATTTCACTAAGCGATCTTTGTCTTAGGTTCGAGTTGTATAGATCGAGGATCCACACAATTGAGGAATCTTGAAGAAAATCATTGCTTAGAAAGCGAATCAAGAGCATATTTTGTTTGAGGTGTTCATATGTGTGAAGATTTGAAGAATAAACACCTTTGAAGATTTTCAGGAAGGTTTGAGAATCAAAGCGAGTAATAAAAGTAACTTTTAATTACCGAAGTGAAGAACACGACGAACTAAGAAGAACAGTTGGGAAGTTAAATCGAGTTCAGATCTTCACGCCCTAACTTGGCGGAGGAAGACAGCTACTGGCGGCTGAGTGAGGATTTCCACGGTCGGCGCGAAATGCGTCGGCTGACGAGGTCGGCGGTGAAGCTCTTCCTCACCGGCGACGATGGAGTAGCAGCGGCGCTGGGGTTTGAGAAGCTCGAGTGGGAGAGAGAGATCGGCGGAGTAAAAGAAGTGAGGATGGGGAGGGGTATTTATAGAGGCGGTGAAAAACTGTTCGCCCGAAGATTTAGGACGAACGTTCGCCTGACCATTCTCCTTCTCACGACATGTGTCACCCACGTACTGAAAAGTGGAGATCGTGTTAGATCGTGGGTGAATAGATAAATCCATCGTGGGATGCGGAGCGGTTTGAGCGGCAAAACCGAAAGTTTGGATAAGATCAGTTTTAAAGTTCCGTTCGCAATTTCTTCAATTGACAAGGACACAGTGAAGATTTTGAGCGAGTTTCAAATAGAATGCACATGAAGAATTTGTGAATAGATTGGGTTGAGTATAGCATAGAGGGGAAGGGTCGATCACATTCACTTAGCAAAAAATGACTTGAAGAAATAGCCATAAGTGAATGTTGTAGAGGACATAAACCATATATATATATATATATATATATATATATATATATATATATATATATATATATATATATATATATATATATATATATATATATATATATATAATATATAAAAAAAGCGAGCGGAAACAATGAAGATTTTGCAAAGTTGAAGAATTTGAAAAGCTGAAGAATTTCAAAAGTGAGGAAAAACTCAAATTGAAGATTTTCAACTTTGGTGGTGGCGTGACCCACCGTATAAGAATGATGATTTCAGACACAGCGTACAATTGTCGTAGGGTTACGAGAATCAAATTCTTCATTAATTTCTTCACACTTAGAGTGTTATTCTTCATGGATTGAAGAAAAGCGTTTCTTCATGTGTTGCACATCTAAGTCATCAATTTTGCATAAGTGTCGGGATGTGTGTCCTTTTCAAAGAACATTGAAGATTCTAAGATATTTAGCTCACACGCAACTTGCTAAATCTCTTCTCATCCAAGGGCTTAGTGAAGATATCGGCTAGCTGTTCTTGGTCTTCACATGCTCGATGGAGATGTAAGCCCTTCAACACATGATCACGAAGAAAATGATGGCGAATTTGAATGTGCTTTGTCTTGAGTGCTGAACTGGGTTGTGAGCAATCTTGATGGCACTCTCATTGTCACGATGAGAGGCACATTCTTCACGTTGATGCCGTAGTCCTTGAGAGTTTGCTTCATCCACAGCAATTGAGCACAACAAGAGCCAACATCAATGTATTCAGCTTCGCGATGAGCGGTGATCATGATTCTGTTTCTTGAGGACCAACGGACCAAAGATCGTCAGAAATGACAAGTACCAGATGTTGACTTGCGGTCCACACGATCACCAGCATAGTCGAGTCGAATATCAATGAGATCAAAAGTAGAGCCCTTGGGGTACCATAATCCTAGTGTTGGTGTGTGAGCTAGATATCGAAGAATATGCTTCACAGCCTTATGGTGTGATTCCTTGGTGTAGCTTGAAATCGGGCACACATGCAAACACTAAGCATTATATCTGGCCTAGATGCACATAAGTACAATAGAGAACCAATCATGGGCGGTATACCTTGTGATCGAAGTCAATACCATTTTCATCGATTGCATAGATGGCCATTTGTGGGCATAGGAATTTTAGCGCCTTTGCAATCTTGCATGCGAATTTCTTGAGGACATCTTTGAGGTATTTCTCTGAGATATGAATATGCCATTGTGTTGTTGTGAATTTGAAGACCTAAGAAGAATTTCAACTCTCCCATCATAGACATTTGATATTCTTCACTCATCATATAGGCAAATTCATCACTATAACGTTGGTCAGTACAGCCAAAGATAATATCATCAACATATATTTGGCACACAAACAGTTCACCATCATATGATTTAGTAAAGAGAGTAGGGTCGAGTGAACCGGGTGTGAAGCCATTCTTCATGAAGAATTCCTTCAATGTATCATACCACGCCCGTGGGGCTTGTTTGAGACCATAGAGGGCCTTGTTGAGTTTGAAGACTTTGTCGGGATTCTTTGGATCTTCAAAACCTGGGGGTTGAGCAACATATACTTCTTCCTCAAGCTTACCATTGAGGAATGCACTTTTCACATCCATTTGATATAAAGTGATATTGTGATGGTTAGCATAGGCAAGTAATATCTTGAATAGACTCAAGTCTAGCAACAGGTGCAAAAGTTTCATCAAAATCAATTCCTTCAACTGTGTGTAGCCTTGAGCTACAAGTCGTGCCTTATTCCTCACCACAAGGCCATTTTCATCTTGCTTGTTGCGGTAGATCCACTTTGTGCCAATGATATTATGCTTGCGAGGATCTGGACGTTTGACCGGTTCCAGACATTGTTGAGCTCGAACTGATGTAATTCTTCTTGCATGGCCTGAATCCACTCGGGCTCGAAATGCTTCATCTACCTTAGTGGGCTCTGTGATAGAGACAAAAGCATAGTGCCCACAAAAGTTAGATAAATGTGAAGCTTTTGGCGTGTGAGAGGACTGGTGCTTCAATGTCATCGATGATCTTGTCAACTTGCACTTCTTTTGCAGCGAGGATGAGCTGGTTGTCGTCGAGGAATTTGATCATTTTCCTCGGCACCATTGTCTTGACATTATCTTGAGTGCATCAGCTCGACGTTCTTCGCGTACTGGAATGAATTCTTCAGCAGATTCTTCAGTAGGAATGACATCCTCAGTTTCCTTGAACTTGATAGATTCCTCAGGTGCTGGTTCATCTAACACAGAAGGTAGGTGCTCTCTTTGCGAGACATTAGTTTCATCGAACCGCACATCTACAGTTTCAACAATCTTGTGAAGAGCGATGTTGAAGACTTTGTAGGTGTGCGAGTCCTTTCCGTAACCAAGCATAAAACCTTCATGTGCTTTAGGTGCAAATTTAGAATTGTGATGAGGATCTCTAATCCAGCATTTAGCACGAAGACTTTGAAATAACTCACATTGGGTTTCTTGTCGTTGAGGAGTTCATAGGCAGTCTTCTTGAAGAATTTGTGAAGATATACTCTGTTGATGATGTGGCATGCGGTATCAATTGCATCAATCCAAAAAGCGACTAGGCGTTTTGTATTCATCAAGCATAGTGCGAGCCATCTCAACAAGAGTTCTGTTCTTGCGCTCCACAGCGCCATTTCTTTGAGGAGTATAGGAGCAGATAACTCATGAGTAATACCAAGTTCATCAAGATAGGCATCAAGACCGAATTCTTGAACTCGGTTCCATTGTCACTCTGATGTGTCGATCTTCACACCAAAGTTAGTTGAAGCCCTCGAGGAAAATCGTTTGAAGACTTCTGCACTTCATTTTTGTAAGTAACAATGTGTACCCATGTGTAACGAGAGTAATCATCAACAATAACAAAGCCATATAGAGATGCATCATTAGTGACTTGCTGAGTAATGATTAGGACCAAAGAGGTCCATGTGAAGCAATTCGAAGGGACGAGTAGTGGTCATGATAGTCTTATTTGGATGCTTGGCCTTGGTCATTTTCCAGCTTCACAAGCTCCACACAAGTGATCCTTGAGGAATTTGACATTCTCAATGCCAATGACATGCTTCTTCTTTGCAAGCGTGTTCAAATTCCTCATGCTGCGTGACCAAGTCGCCGATGCCATAGCCAATATACGAAGCTTTTGCAAGTAGACACACGGCTGGTTGTGGTCCTATAGAGAAATCAACAATATACAAGTCTCCTCTCCTAAAGCCTTGAAGACTTTGGAATTGTCACTTCCATAATCACAACACAACGATACTTGCCAAAGATAACAACCATATCAAGATCACAAAGCATTGAGGCTGACATGAGGTTGTATCCTAAGGACTCAACAAGCATGACTTTGTCCATGTGTATGTCCTTAGAGATCATAACCTTACCAAGACCCAATACGACTTTTGCCTTTGTCGGCCAAAGATGATATGCTTGAGATGTGATGGTGATAAGGAGCATCCATCAATAGATTCTTGTCACCGGTCATGTGATTTGTACATCCACTATCGAGAACCCACTCGGTGGCTTTGGGTTGATCATCCTGCAGATGAATTAGTGCAACTTACGATCTCATATACTTCATTAGTGAAGAATATGATATCAAGTTCATCGAGATGAATTTCATCGAGCGTTATAATAGATAAGCGGTATGAGGGCGTGTGAAATGAAAGTTCATTTCATCATGATTAGCTGCGTCCTTTCGAGCATTTTGTCGGGCCCCGACAAATTCTTGAGACGTTTAAAGCACGTCGGAGACCTGACCTGCAGAAGAGGTTAGTTCTTTTCTTCACCACCCACATCGAAGGGGTGGCAAAGAGTTCATCACTCTGCGAGCACCATATGAGAATGGTGGCATAGAGGCCAATCCATTTCGTTTCACATAAGAGGGTTAGGGTAAGCATATGAATAAGCGAGAGAAATTCTTGAGGACTTATGAACATATTGGTTTGAAGAATAATGCACATATTCATAGCCCTTAGCTCTACCTGCGAAGCAGAGTTGTTATACGATGATAATCATATGAGGACTTTGATCCTTTTGAGAATTTGATCCACGTGAGAATTTGGTCCGTATGAGGACTTGGATCCATATGAAGAATTTGGTCCATATGAAGAGTTTGATCTGGGGTTCCTATTCTTCACGGTGGTGTCATGAGGACATTCACTGAAGACTTTCAAGGCACTTCTTGGGAACCCAGATTTTCTTCATAGGGAACCGTTCCTGCGATTAGTGCCAACATATCTAGCAAATACTTCACCATTCTGATTTTTGAACAGTTTATAGTTGGAGTCAAATGACTCATCGGAAGAATGAGGAGATTAGCATGTAAAGCCAGATAAGTTAGATGGATCAAGCTGGAGGTCCCTTTGCAGCAACCCATGAGGTTTTGGGATCTTGCTCGGGCTTCAATATGTTCCATCAGCATTGAGTTTCCTCTCAAAGGCAATACCCTCTTTCCTAGGGTTCTGTTGAGGATCTGCTTTTAAGCACATCACAAAAGTCGATGCCCTTTGAGGCTTTTGTACATGCTGTCATGTACAATTCCTTCAACCCTGCATCGTCGGTGATACTAGCAATGTCCTCGGATGAGGAATTAGTGATAGCAGAGGCAGGTGAAGAATTTATAACAGTTGAAGCATTTGAACATTCGGTGAAGAATTAGCGATTCACGTTCAATGCACTTTAAGCATGGAGGAACAAATTCTTCACGAGAAGCGCTGATTTGTTGAGCAAGTAATGAATCCGCTCCTTACGAAGATCTTCATAACTCACTCTTAGCTTCTCAAGATCTTGCTTTCTTTGAAGAAATTCATAAGAAAGTTTCTCATGATCGAGACAAGAGAGTGTTATGATGACCTTGAAGGCTGTCAAACCTAGGCTGAAGTCTCGAAGATTTTCGATCGGGGCTTTAGTGCGATCCATTTCTTCACCTAACATATCATCATTCTTATCTAGCATGTTTTGAACCTTTTCCAAGGCATGTTGTTGTTTGGTGGCAATGCAAACAAGTTTGGTATAGCTAGGTTCAATATCATCATCAGATCCATCATCATCAGATTCATAGTCACAAAATTCAGATGAGGAACATTCGGTTACCTCGACACCCTTTGCCATGAGACATGATGCAGAAGATGATGATTCTGGTTCGAAAGTCATATCATTTTGAGAGATTCCTTGAAGTACTCAAACCAGGGATCGTGACGGGTTCTATGACCTTCATAGACGTCGGAGATTCGGTCCCAGATAAGCTTCGCATTGCAAAGATGCATAATGCGCTTGAATTCATCTCAAGATAAGCAGGAACAGATGATATCCTTCGCCATGATGTCAAGTCGAGAGTACTTGCGAATATCATCTGCGTTCGCCGTCTTGCACAGATCAGTAAGACCAATTTCAGTGACGGTCCACAGCTTGCTGTCCATTGCCATGAGGCGCTTCCTCATCATGGCCTTCCACTTGGGATAATCATGACCGTCAAAGATAGGGCATGTCACTTTCTTCATACCTGCGGTCGACATAACTAAAACTCCAGGTGGTTAAACCAAAATCACACAGAACAAGGGAGTACCTTGCTCTGATACCAATTGAAAGTGCGTTATATCGACTAGAGGGGGGGTGAATAGGCGATTTTTATGAATTCTTCACTGAGGAATTTGCCGGTGAGGAAATTCCTTAGCGAAGAACTACTAGCAGCGGAATAAGTACTCGAAGTAAGCATAAGAGAATGCGGGCATGGTCATCATGATGAAATGAAGACAATCAAAGAGCTGATAAAGCGTAAACACAGGATAGCACAAGATGAAGACAAGCGGTGAAGAAATTGGGCGAGGAAATTGAGAAAGTCTTGATCAAAGTCTTCAAACACAGATATGAACGAACACTCAACACGATAATGAGGAAATGAAAGGGTTGAGGAAATAGAACCAGTTAGGTTGGTGAAGACAATGATTTGGTAGACCAGTTCAAGCTGCTGTCTCGGTTATGCGTCTGGTTGGAGCGGTGAGTATTTAAACTCGAGGACACACAGTCCGGACACCCGATCGCTGAGCACGCAGCTCAGGACACCAAGTCCTCACCGTATTCTCCTTGAACTAAGGTCACACAGACCTCGTCCAATCACTCGTGGTAAGTCTTGAGCGACTTCCAAACCTTCACAGACTTCGTCACTCGGCGATCCACAATTCCTCTTGGATGCTCTAGACCATGATGCCTAACCGTCTGGAAGAAGCACAGTCTTCAAAGGTAACAAGCGTCGGATCCACGCAGGATCAATCTCTTGATGATGCTCAATCACTTTGGGTTTGTAGGGGTTTGGTTTTGGGTTTTCCTCACTCGATGATTTTCGCTCAAAGTCCTCGGAGGATGGGTTGCTCTCAAATGACAAGTGTCAAGTTCTCTCGGAGCAGCCAACCAGCTAGTGGTTGTAGAGGCGGCTATTTATAGCCTAGGAGCAGCCCGACATGATAAGACATAAATGCCCTTCAATGATATGACCGTTAGGTGGATAAGATATTTTGGGACAGGTGGCGCGCGAAGACAACAGCGATCGGAAATTTGAATCTCAAATTCCTCGGGGCTATCATGTTCCTCCTTTGTGTAGGCAATCCGCCTTTGGCGAATTCCTAACTCCTCGGTCGAACAAATTCCTCGTGACGGAAGAACTTCGTCTACATCCTTTGAAGAAATTGGTGAAGCTGTATGAGATTTCAAAGGCTTCACTCGAAGGGATTGGTAGGTGTAGGATTTTGAGTTGAGCATCACATGGAAATTTTTCCTTAGTATTTCCTCGACCCCCTTTAACAGTACGGTGTTTCCTATGACTCAAGAAAGAGAAAAACGGAACTATGAAAACAAAAGTCTTCACACTTCATGTTCCTCAAATGAATACCAAGTCTTCAAGGTCACACCAATTTCTTCAGTTTCAAAGTCTTCAGAAAGTCTTCAGAATATCAAAGTCTTCAGTCGAAGAACTTCATTTTTAGGGGTCGACTTTCTCTGTAAATATCAAATTCCCCATAGACTTATAGACCTGTGTACACTCACATACACATTAGTCCCTTAACCTATAAGTCTTCAATACACCAAAATCACTAAGGGGCACTAGATGCACTTACACCTCGGGAGTTACTTCTACGTGTTGCTTATATTGCTATGCTATGATCGTAGACATGGTTGGGTTTGAATGAATCCATGACAGATGTGAGATTGTTAATTAAAGGATCAACTTAAGGTGGCAACTTAAAATTAACATCTGGGTGGATTGAGGCACCTGGGGAACCCAGTGTTGTTTGTTTTTTTGGAACTCCCGGGGTACCCGTGTGATCTTCCTATGGACCGCCACCCAGGCTTAAAGGGAACTGAGATGATTCATGCTAGAAACTTCCATGTGCAACCACAAGCTATTATGGGCTCTAGCATAGTTGAGTAGATTACGTGAAGCTCTTGAAGAGGTAGATCAACAGGTAGTGGGTTTTCTAGGTTTGGTATGGTCTACCCGGAGTAGAGAGTTAATGTTTCTGAAAGACTGTGTCTCAGTCATCGGTTTCTCAAACACCATGCATTGCGAGAAATCAACGGAGGTGATCGAGTCTTGTGGGGAAAAGTGCACAAACCTCTGCAGAGTGTACAATCTAATCATGGTTATCCGTGTCCCCGGTTATGGACAATCTTGAGTATCTTGTGTTTGGGTTATCGCATGTATCTCATCATTCTTAATTAATATTGTTGGGTTGTTAACTACTTAAATTGGGATTGAGTTGGGGTTATACCTTCTCAATGTTTCAACCACCATGATAGTTAAATTAAAATCCATTCCTTTGTTGTAGGAAAAAATTGGTTTTTCGCAAAACTTTAACCATAGAGCTTTCCACCAGCCAAATATGCATGTAGTGATAGCATTATCCTGTTCTTGCTTTACTGTGTTATATTGCCAGCATATTCCATGTGCTGACCCGTTCTCGGCCTGCAACGTATTATGTTGCAGACTTTTCAGACGAGGAGTAAGGTTCATTAGGTTGTTGCCGTGCAGCTCAGCTATGTCGTTGGAATTGATGGACTCACTTTATCTTCCAAGCCTTCCGCTGTTATTGCATTAGATGGCCTTAAGCCATATTATTGTAATAAGTTCTCTTTTGAGACATTCGATGTAATAAGTGTGTGATTGATACTCTGTTATAAATCCTTGAGTCTTGTGTGTGTCAAGCATTCTTGATCCGAGGATGACACTAAAACACGAGACTTGACCATCTGAGGCGGGTCGCTCGATTCTGAACTTAGCCCCGTTTAAAATTTGGACGTCTCGTCGGTTGGGGATCTGATGGTAATCTAGCATCTCGCCAATATTTGCCCAAAGCGATTTCGGGCGAGGAGAGGGTGCTTGGCGCCCATGGTTGGTACCAAGGTGTATGAGCAGGGCTGACGGGTAGGGCGGTTGTGTCACGTCGAGTGAAGTTACAAACCTGCCCTATTGAAAATATTTGCCTACATCGATTTGGTAGTCGAGTTTGTTTTGCCGCCCACCGTGTATGAATGGGGAAATGGAGGGAGAAATAGAGGTCTTCCGGACGAGCATGAATCAAATGTGCTTTGCCGCCCATGTTTAGCGCCCACTGTGTCAGAATGGGCTCAGAGGCGGTCGTGTCACGTCTAATTGAAGTTACTATCCTACCCCTATTTAGAGCAGTGGAAATCGGGCCGATGGATTGTCCGTGTAATGGGTAGACAGTAATTTCCATCTCCCAAACACTTGGCTTCGGGCAGCCGAGGTGGGAGTGGACATTTTGCCGCTTCTTTTGAATTTTGGGACAATAAGCATCCACGTTTACCCTGGCAACTAAATTTGAATCCATTTTGTATTCCTATACGAATCTTTATAAATCATTCAATGTGTTGTTATATATCTTCAAAAGGACGACAAAGATGTATTCCACTGTCATATATGAATATGGTTTACAAATGCCGATACTCAAATTCACAAGCTAGAATCCAGTTTAATGTGAATTCGAATACTTGGAACACTTCATGTCCAACTCAAATGTCACACGCAGCATAATGTGTACTCCTATTTAGATATGTACACAAGCGATGTATCAAGATTCAAATATCGAGTCAATCAACCAAGAATGTATTGAACTAACAAACATATAAACACTTATAGAGTATATGGATCAATAATATCAACTAACATACATAAGCCAGGCCGCTGTACTTTTTTTGCTACAACAACATCCTTTTTTTAGCCAAGCTACTACAGCATCTTGGCCCTTTCTGATGCGTGCCACTTATGGTCCATCTATACTACTATTATTGCTGAATGCACATTCAGCCTGATTGGCATATTTGCAGGTCTGGCACAGCAATCAAAATGAAATGTCTCCGAGTCTTATCAATTAATACAGACTTGTGCTCAAATCAAATTACAAACCAGAAAACAAAAAACAAAAAAAACAATTATTACATGATCTTTAAAACAAAATGGTTTGATTGATTACATGAACAAACAACACAAAGGTTATTCAACGATGGAAAGAACATTTCACCTATGATTTACCAAGTGGGAATTTAATTTCTTTTTTTCCTTCGGGACCTTAACAATGTGGTCAGTCTCAACTTGCTTTGTTTTGAAATCCACCAAATATTTAATGGTTGTCTTGAGTACTGCTACTGATTGTGCTGTTTGCTTCCTCAACATGTCAACTTCATCTCTAAGTGCAGAAGAAGAATCTCTTTCTAACACTAGTTTAGCCTCTAGAGCATCAACAGTTGGCAATTCATAATGCACGATTTGGCCGGTGCCATTGCTGTCGGATGATACAACGTCCATGGGGACCTCGCTCTTTGATCTTGGGCTAACCTATTTTGCCATTAAAGTTCCGATTGGATTTAGAAAAGTTGAAGTTAGCAAAACATCTCAACTAGGAGTTATAACAGCAAACCAGTTAAACAAACAAGGAATTAAAGAGTTTCAATTCGATGCTGAAAAGTAGTTATTAACATCATTGTAACCCGTTGTTGCAGCAGCAAAGCAGTTAAACAAACAAGTAGCTATTTAAGTTCAGGCAAACAGGTAATTCTTAACAGTAAGTAGCAAACACATAGATAGGCGCAGTCTATAATAGGATTAATAGGCTGTGGCATTATGTCATCAGCAGCAAACTAAATTAAGCCAAGCAACGTAATTGAATAATTTTGCAATAAGTGGCTAACTAAAATTCCGAGAAGCAAATGGCGAACTTACGCTAGTTCTTTTATGCACACTGCAACTTCTTTTTCGCTTACAAGGTTATCTGAAGGAGTCCATGGCATCAATTGCTTGGATCGCGGTCCAGTACTTCTTTCTTCCCACTTTGCATTGGTAAGTCGAATGGTTAATCTGGTAAGATGGTGCGTCCTTGATATGTTATATGAGGGCGTGTAGTCGACTAGTTGTAGCCACACACATCACTGCGGCTTTTACTGTATATTTCATGCGATTAATTACTTTTGGCATATCGAGATCTAAGCAATCTACAATAGGATGAAAAATGGCGTCCTTCACATTATTGACGAACTCAGTTCATAGAAACAAGCAATTCAACCATTCTGTGGGTAAATCAAAAGCGCCACTGGAATATTTTTCACTACCCCAATCATACACGCAAAAAGGGGTGACGCCACCATAGGGGCTGGTATGGGCGGCCGCCTCGGGTGGCTCGAAAGTGTGCACCTAGTTTGAGTCGTCCAGGTTGGCCTAGGCTAGTTTTGTTCGTCCCAACGCACGAGCATGCAATGTAAAAAGTGAAGAAAAATGTTTAAATTTGGATAGGCCAATAACATAAGTGCAAAAGGCAGGCCCTATATCAGGCTCGCGGCCCAAACGAGTGCCTCCCATATCGATCGACAGCAGGAAAAATCCCAATTCATCCGCTCCAGCCTCCGATCAGTTCGCTCCTAACAGCCGCTCTTTGGACAGACCGACACAGCACTTCCTCGCGCCCTCGTTGGAGGCGGTCGCGAGCTTCAAGCAAGCGGAAGGACAAGAAGATGAAGATCCAACCTGGGTGTAGCTGCGTGGGAGGCAGCGGCGGCAGACGGGCATGGCATCGAGCTTGTGCAAGCAGACGATCGCAGCTTGCAAGAGTAGAATGCATAGCGAGCGGTACATCACATCCCTGATTATATCTAATTCATCTCTTCAATTTCTGGCCAATAGTTAAACCTGACGGTGTTGTAAAACTGCTTGTATGTAGGGAATCTATGAGAAAATTAATTTGTACTTATTTTATAACTCCCCCAATCAATACTGAACTGATGAATCTGATGTATCTAATCAAGTTTCCAGTGCAAACATCCAAGCTCATGTTGTTCTTGAGCCTGAAGTGTTTAATGAACAGACTGCTAATGAAGGATTTGATGCAAACATTTTACATGCTCCTGGTGATGAACATATAGTGTCTAATGAGGCATCTAATGCATGCATTTTGCAAGCTCCCATTGAAGGATTTAGTGTCTAATGATGATCTGCTATGTTGAGAGAGACATAGAGATTTGCAGGCATTGATGACTAGCAAATTATTGTGCATTTTCATGGCTTGAGGAAACATCGAGGCCATCTACTAGAAAGTCCCCGTATCAAGACAACGTAGCATAAATACTTTTCTAATCTGTTGTTTGAAACTATTGGCATACTTGTGCATGATAGATATATTGATATGCAGTTTGTGCACTGGTTATAGGTGCAATTACACTTCGATATTTTCAGCCAGAGAACGAATAATTCAAGCAGGTACAGACCATGTTTGTAGTCCTTGTACACCATGTTGCATTTTGTATTTTTTGGTGCTTGCATCATTTAGTGTTTATAATATGAACTACTTTGGATCATTAGCTGGTTTTCAAAGTGCATGTAGCTTCACATTTCTCAAGTTATGTTGATTTCCGGAGTGCAAGTGCCTTCGTATTTTTTAAGTTAAATGTTCGCCCCTGGTAACTTGAATTCATGGATCTGCCACTGCACACAAATCATACACTAATGCCAGTACAAATTAAATGAAATGCAGGGACTTACGCTAGCTCGTTGTACAGGCTCACTGCAGCTCTGCTTGCGCTTGGGATGTTCCATGTACAAGTCCATGTTACTACTTGCTTGGATGTGCATGCCTTGTGCTCCTTGCATCCCCCTCTGCAATTTTGACACAGCGAATGGTTGATCAAATAAGAGGAATCTACCTTGCTGTTGTACCGAAGGACAGATACTTAGAAGGTTATACGGGTGTGCAGGATGTGTACCAGATCCCATAGCACCGTCATGCTTCGCTAAAAAATGGATTTGCTTGTTTCAGATGATATCTCCAGAAGAAATAAGAGTTAAAGTCAGAGTTGGATAGGCGTGTAAGCTAAGAGAGCAGCAAAAGGATATACAAACATCGTCGGAATAGTGCACAAGGGAGTGATGTGTGGATACCTAGTTCGGGCCAGCGTTTGGGCATGCTCGCCTAGCTAGAGTGCGGGCCACTTCAGAGCCGTTGAGGGTGATGCGCTGGCGTTGGCTGGCCACACATGGATGCGGATCTTGAGTGGCAGCGGAGCACTATGATGCGGTGGACGAGACCATTGGTGAAGCCCCAGCGGCCTCGGGGGCGGAGGCGCGATGATGTGCTCGGTGAAGTAACCCCAGTGAGCTAGGAGACGGTGTCAGTGAAGCGCACCTGATGCGTGGAAGTTGGTGTCTGTGAGGCACGTCGGTTGTGGCGGCCGACGTTGTCGGTGGACCACCCGGTGCGGTGAACGAGGGCGTAGATGAGGTAGCTCCAGTGCGGTGGTGAAGCGCGACCATCGTCTTCGTCGTCGTCGTCCGGCACAAAGGTGGGGAAGGAGACGAGACGAGGGGCGATTCGAACTTTGCTTGGGTTGGCGGCGAATTAGGGATTTGAGCAATCTGGGCGCGGAAGGGGACGGTGGATAAGGAAGATTTTGTAGGGCTGGAATTGGGGCCGCCAGATATTTCAATCCAAAACGTGGAAGCACGAACTTATTTTGTCGTCATCCTTTTTTGGGGGGGGGGGGGAGGGAGGGGGTGGGTGGATGGGTGCTAAGCATCCGTCGGACACACACGACCACCAGGACACGAACCTGGTCTGCCTGGTGCGCCTACATTTGAGAATGCAAATGAATCTTCTTTCAATTGCAAACGAATCTGTATGTATTACCATGTCCGTGTTTTCCTTGCAACAATTAGTCATTCGAAACGATATACTATAAATTAATTAATGAGGAGTTATTTGAAAAAAAATCGAAACAGTATCCACAATATCCACGCTAACGTGGATTAGAGTGTGTGTCACATAATTAGTTATTTGAATTAGAGTGTGTCTCACATAGCGATCTCCAATTCTAACGTGGATTTCGCATTTCACTGTATCCACGCTACTTTTTTAATAAAATTCATATGTATATGATGAACACCATGGTAGTGAGAAAACTTTTGGATGGATTCAAACATATGACCTACAAAATAGCACAACAAATCGAGTCAATGTCAACTTTTTCGAAACCTAGTATGGCACGAATTTGAAATAATTACCAATATGCATGGTCCTCAGTTCAAATCTTACAATGTACACCGAATTGAAGCATCGATATTAAGTCTCGTACTATCTACATTCAAATGTTGTTTTAGCCCCCCCTTTTACGCTACATACTTCTGTATCGGTCAATCTTCCTCTCCTAACCACCTTAGGAAGCTATCGTTTTCCAACACACATCCATTCTTTCTCTCCATGTTTTGATCTCTAACTCTCTCAACTACACAGCCCCCTTTTCCCACTCTGTTACCAAATGTATTTACCTCACACACCCGCCATTGCACCCCATGTCGAGCTCTCTCTCTCCCTCTCCCTCTCACCCTCTCGCGCTAAATAAATGCATTGCCTATCTAGCCCCCACCCTCTCGTGCGCATGCACGCACGTTGTCTATCTAGGTCACTCCCTCGAGATTGTCTCACTCTTTCTTCCGCACGGCAGGCCACACTCGCTCAATCTCGGTCTCTTTATCTGAGTCTCGTTTAACCTCGTTTTCTTTCACACACAAATGATATATCTCCCTGTTCGGGCCTCGATCGACACACTCTATACTCTCTCACGCAGATTGTCTATCTAGGTCAGTCCATCTAAGCCGCCCCCAATCTTTCGACCTCATGGCGGGCCACACACACTCTCTCTCTCTCCCCCCTCTCTCCCTCTCTCTCTCTCTTTGTATGTCTCGATTGACCTCGCCCTTTCTCGGACAAAAATGATATATCACCATGTTTGAGCCCAATTCGACTTATTCACATTGTATACTCTCTCACGCACATTGTCTATCTAGGTCACTCTCTCCAACCCATCTCACTCTTTCGATCGCATGATGGCCCTATGTGATTGATTGACTTTGCTTCCTCCCACGCACAAAATATATCTACACGTCTGTGACTGGATCATCTCTGAAGCTCTATCTTACAGCCCTCACCCTTGCCAAAAGCTCAATCGGACAATATCTCTCCAGAGCATACTATTCAATGAATGTCGGACCACACTCACTTTGTCTCTCTATCTATATGTCTCTCGATTGACCTCGCTTTCTCACGCCGTATCTTCCACACATTGAAGCTACCTCTCCATCCCTCGCAAATCCGGAGCTATTTACATTGCGAGGGGCACTCCAACCTTGGATTAATTTGTGTAGGCTTTTATTCCGGTCGGTTTAGATTATATTTTCGTAGCATTCGGCCCATAACTACTCCAAACACTGTTGCAACCCCCGCAACTCCCCTAGTTGATTTCCCTTTGGCTCGGTCATCGCTCTCTCGCACGTCCTTTCTCGCCTTCAACATCGCACCATGGTATTATTGCAAAAAAACTCTATTGTTCTCTTTAATTATTATAAATTAGCTACAAAACCACACACACCAATAGTCCACTTGGAATGGAACAAATTTCGACCCACAAATTAAGGTGCTACAAACTACACACCGAGGGGCCCACATGTCATGAAACAAATTTGGACCCATATACAAATTAAAAAATAAAGGACGAGGATCGAACATGCGACAGGGCCTTCAAGCCGCACGCCAATAGGCAACATATGTAGAACAACAATGTTTGTTGTACCTCCCTTTGTTCACATAATGTTTTTATATTACCACAACCTATTTAATGGATAACAAGGGTTCCATGTGTGCTCTCTCTCTCTCTCTCTCTCTCTCTCTCTCTCTCTCTCTCCTCCCCTTCTGCGTTTAGATGCACGGGCAAACACGAAGAACTCACGGGCGATGTTGTCGTTGACCATATCTGGACGCGTTCACAAGTTACGGCACCAGTTTCACGTGCTAGCAGCACTAGTCAGTGTGTATGTGCAATGCACATTAATTTGGAAGTATATTAAGTGCATGCGGATATTAAGTAGGATATCATTTTCGTGTTATTATGTGATTAGCACTATTTTTGGCATGAAATTAACTGCACGCTAAACGTGTTGAGCACTCGACATTGAAGCAGTCTAGGTCATTGGATGACAAGGAATACATGTGGCTTGATGACGTTTTATATTTAATTTGATACGACTCTAGCAGAACATTCAATTGATCAAACCATAGATTTCGTTCAGTCTAACTCCGACTTTAAATTATACGACGATCGATCTAAAATAAACGGAAATGATAAACGTTCGGATTTTAAGCATGGCAATCCGAACGTTTTTCATGGCAAATTTAGATTACGTGGCGGCGGCGGGGGCGTCTTGCGGTGGGAAGTGGCTCCTCTGCCGTGCTCTGTGTGTCGTCGGGCCACTGACCGATGGCGACGGCGGCGCCTTGCACCGTTGTTGGTGTACTCCTAGACATTGGCCTAGCTTCAAGGAAGGCCAAAATGTTCTAGACTTCGGAGCGAGTCAACTGGCGGGAGGAGGCGACTGGCGTTGGTCCAAGGAAGCGGTCGACGACGGCCATCCATGCCGCTGAGGGGGGCACTGGCACCCGCGCGAGGACAGGCGCTGTCAACAGCGTGAAGGATAAATTCATGTGCATGGCACCGCACGAACACGCATGCGGTCATGCGCGAGGCGCATCTTGAGCAGGTGCGTGCGAGCACGCATGTCGATTACTGCGTCATGCGCGTATCTTGTTGGCAGTCTGCGGGCATGTGAAAGTCGGCGGGGACCTCGTGGAACCCCGTGGCATCAAGCTTGGCGACAATGTGCGGCTCTCAGCCCATCAATGCCTCGGGGATGTGCGGCTCATAATTAATTTCCTTTAAATCCAAAATAGTGGGTTTAGCAACATCTAGGGTTTTGATTTCTTCAATCCCACTTTTATCAATTTTAGCATCAAGATCTAAAAACTCCGAATTTTTGGGACGCCTTCTAGGTAAAGGTGGATCATATTCAGTCCCATCATTATCAAGATTCATATTGCAAAACAAAGATTTAATAGGGGAATAATCAATAACTTTTAGATCTTCATCTTTGTTTTCATAAAAATTTGAAGAACACGCTTTTATAAAACAATCTTTCTTAGCACGCATCCTAGCGGTTCTTTCTTTGCACTCATTAATGGAACTTCTCATGGCTTTGAGAGACTCATTGATATCATGCTTAGGAGGAATAGATCTAAGCTTTAAAGAATCAACATCAAGAGAAATTCTATCAACGTTCCTAGCCAATTCATCAACTTTAAGCAATTTTTCCACAAGCAAAGCATTGAAACTCTTTTGTGAATTCATAAACTCTTTAACACTAGTCTCAAATTCAGAGGGCATCTTATTAAAATTTCCATAAGAGTTGTTGTAGGAATTTCCATAATTATTAGAGGAATTACTAGGGTAAGGCCTAGGATTAAAGTTTCCTCTATACGCGTTGTTACCAAAATTATTCCTACCAACAAAACTCACATCCATAGATTCATTATTATTCTCAATCAAAGTAGACAAAGGCATATCATTAGGATCGGAGGAAACACTCTTACTAGCAAATAATTTCATAAGTTCATCCATCTTTCCACTCAAAACATTAAGTTCTTCTATTGCATGCACTTTTTTATTAGTAGATCTTTCAGTGTGCCATTGAGAATAATTAACCATAATATTATCTAGGAGTTTAGTAGCTTCTCCTAAAGTGATTTCCATAAAAGTGCCTCCCGCGGCCGAATCTAAAAGATTTCTAGAAGCAAAATTCAATCCGGCATAAAATTTTTGTATAATCATCCACAAATTCAAACCATGAGTAGGGAAATTACGTATCATTAGTTTCATCCTCTCCCAAGCTTGTGCAACATGTTCATGATCAAGTTGCTTAAAATTCATAATATCATTTCTAAGAGAGATGATCTTAGTGGGAGGAAAATACTTAGAGATAAAAGCATATTTGCACTTGTTCCAAGAATCAATACTATTTTTAGGCAAACACGAAAACCAAGCTTTAGCATGATCTCTAAGCGAAAAAGGAAATAGCTTCAGTTTAACAATATCATTATCAACGTCTTTCTTCTTTTGCATATCACAAAAATCAACGAAGCTATTTAGATGAGTAGCGGCATCTTCACTAGGAAGGCCGGCGAATTGATATTTCATGACAAAATTCAACAAAGCAGCATTGATTTCACAAGATTCAGTATCGGTAAGAGGAGCAATCGGAGTGCTAAGGAAATCATTATTGTTGGTATTGGTAAAGTCACATAATTTGGTATTATCTTGAGCCATCGTGACAAGCAAGCAATCCAACGCACGAGCAAGCAAAAAGCAAGACAAAAAGAGGCGAACGGAAAAAGAGAGGGCAAATAAAATGGCAAGGGTGTAGTGGGGGAGAGGAAAACGAGAGGCAAATGGCAAATAATGTAATGCGGGAGATAAGGGATTGTGATGGGTACTTGGTATGTTGACTTTTGCGTAGACTCCCCGGCAACGGCGCCAGAAATCCTTCTTGCTACCTCTTGAGCATTGCATTGGTTTTCCTTGAAGAGGAAAGGGTGATGCAGCACAAGATGGCGTAAGTATTTCCCTCAGTTTTTGAGAACCAAGGTATCAATCCAGTAGGAGGCTACGCGCGAGTCCCTCGTACCTGCACAATACAAATAAATCCTCGCAACCAACGCGATAAGGGGTTGTCAATCCCTTCACGGTCACTTACGAGAGTGAGATCTGGTAGATATGATAGGATAATATTTTTGATGTTTTTGTGATAAAGATGCAAAGTAAAATAAAAGCAAGTAAAAAGCAAAGGAAATAACTAAGTGTTGGAAGATTAATATGATGAAGATAGACCCGGGGGCCATAGGTTTCACTAGTGGCTTCTCTCAAGAGCATAAGTATTTTACGGTGGGTGAGCAATTCTTGTTGAGCAATTGATGAATTGAGCATAGTTATGAGAATATCTAGGTATGATCATGTATATAGGCATCACGTCCGAGACAAGTAGACCGAATCCTGCCTGCATCTACTACTATTACTCCACTCATCGACCGCTATCCATCATGCATCTAGAGTATTAAGTTCATGAAAACAAAGTAACGCCTTAAGCAAGATGACATGATGTAGAGGGATAAATTCATGCAATATGATAAAAACCCCATCTTGTTATCCTCGATGGCAACAATACAATCGTTCCTTGCTGCCCCCATCCTTTGGGAAAGGACACCGCAAGATTGAACCCAAAGCTAAGCACTTCTCCCATTGCAAGAAAGATCAATCTATTAGGCCAAACCAAACTGATAATTCGAAGAGACTTGCAAAGATAACCAATCATACATAAAAGAATTCAGAGAAGATTCAAATATAGTTCATAGATAATCTTGATTATAAACCCACAATTCATCAGTCTCAACAAACACACCACAAAAAGAAGATTACATCAAATAGATCTCCATGAGAGAGGGGGAGAAAATTGTATTGAGATCCAAAAAGAGAGAAGAAGCCATCTAGCTACTAACTATGGACCCGAAGGTCTGAAGTAAACTACTCACACTTCATCGGAGAGGCTATGGTGTTGATGTAGAAGCCCTCCATGATGTATGCCCCCTCCGGCGAAGCTCCGGAACAGGCCCCAAGATGGGATCTCGTGGGTACAGAAGGTTGCGGCGGTGGAATTAGGTTTTTGGCTCCGTATCTGATCGTTTGGGGGTACGTAGGTATATATAGGAGGAAGGAGTACGTCGGTGGAGCAATAGGGGGCCCACAAGGGTGGAGGGTGCGCCCCCTACCTCGTGGCTTCCTCTTTTGTTTCTTGACATAGGGTCCAAGTCTCCCGGATCATAATCTTCCTAAAAATCACATTCCCGAAGGTTTCATTCCGTTTGGACTCTGTTTGATATTCCTTTTCTACGAAACTCTGAAATAGGCAAAAAAAACAACAATTCTGGGTTGGGCCTCCAGTTAACGGTTAGTCCCAAAAATAATATAAAAGTGGATAATAAAGCCCAATAATGTCCAAAACAGTAGATAATATAGCATGGAGCAATCAAAAATTATAGATACGTTGGAGACGTATCAAGCATCCCCAAGCTTAATTCCTACTCGTCCTCGAGTAGGTAAATGATAAAAAAGATAATTTTTGATGTGGGGTGCTACTTGGCATAATTTCAATGTAATTCTTCTTAATTGTGGTATGAATATTCAGATCCGAAAGATTCAAGATAAAAGTTCATATTGACATAAAAATGATAATACTTCAAGCATACTAACTAAGCAATTATGTCTTCTCAAAATAACATGGCCAAATAAAGTTCATCCCTACAAAATCATATAGTTTAGTCATGGTCCATTTTCGTCACACAAGAATGCTCTCATCATGCACAACCCCGATGACAAGCCAAGCAATTGTTTCATACTTTAGTAATCTCAAACCTATAAACTTTCACGCAATATATGAGCGCGAGCCATGGACATAGCACTATGGGTGGAATAGAATATGATGATGGGGGTTATGTGGAGAAAACAAAAAAGGAGAAAGTCTCACATCAACGAGGCTAATCAATGAGCTATGGAGATGCCCATCGATTGATGTTAATGCAAGGAGTAGGGATTGCCATGCAACAGATGCACTAGAGCTATAAATGTATGAAAGCTGAACTAAAGAAACTAAGTGGGTGTGCATCCAACTTGCTTGCTCACGAAGACCTAGGGCACTTGAGGAGGCCCATTGTTGGAATATACCAGCCAAGTTCTATAATGAAAAATTCCCACTAGTATGTGAAAGTGACAAAACAAGAGACTCTCTATCATGAAGATTATGGTGCTACTTTGAATCACAAGTGTGGCAAAGGATAGTAGCATTGTCCCTTCTCTCTTTTTCTCTCATTTTTTGGGCCTTCTCTTTTTTTATGGACTTTCTCTCTTTTTTTATTCCTCACTTGGGACAATGCTCTAGAAAATGATGATCATCACACTTCTATTTATTTACAACTCAATGATTACAACTCGATACTAGAACAAAGTATGACTCTATATGAATGCCTCCGGCGGTGTACCGGGATATGCAATGAACCAAGAGTTACATGTATGAAAGAATTATGAACGGTGGCTTTGCCACAAATACTATGTCAACTACATGATCATGCTGGCAATATGACAATGATGAATGTGTCATGATAAAGGGAATGGTGGAAAGTAGCATGGCAATATATCTCGGAATGGCTATGGAAATGCCATAATAGGTAGGTATGGTGGATGTTTTGAGGAAGATATAAGGAGGTTTATGTATGAAAGAGCGTATCACATCACGGGGTTTGGATGCACCGGCGAAGTTTGCACCAACTCTCAATGTGAGAAAGGGCAATGCATGGTACCGAAGAGGCTAGCAATGATGGAAGGGTGAGAGTGCGTATAATCCATGGATTCCACATTAGTCAAAAAGAACTCACATACTTATTGCAAAAATCTACAAGTCATCAAGAACCGAGCACTACGTGCATGCTCCTAGGGGGATAGATTGGTAGGAAAAGACCATCGCTCGTCCCCGACCGCCACTCGTAAGGAGGACAATCAAAGAACACCTCATGTTTCAAATTTCTTACATAACATTTACCATACGTGCATGCTACGGGACTTGCAAACTTCAACACAAGCATTTCTCATTCACAACTACTCAACTAGCACGACTTTGATATTATTACCTCCATATCTCAAAACAATCATCAAGCATCAAACTTCTCTTAGTATTCAACACACTCATAAGAAAGTTTTTACTATTCTTGAATACCTAGCATATTAAGATTATTTAAGCAAATTACCATGCTATTTAAGACTCTCAAGATAATCTAAGTGAAGCATGAGAGACCAATAGTTTCTATAAAACAAATCCACCACCGTGCTCTAAAAGATATAAGTGAAGCACTAGAGCAAAACTATATAACTCAAAAGATATAAGTGAAGCACAAAGAGTATTCTAATAACTTCCAAATCATGTATAGCTCTCTCAAAAGGTGTGTACAGCAAGGATGATTGTGGTAAACTAAAAAGAAAAGACTCAAATCATACAAGACACTCCAAGCAAAACACATATCATGTGGTGAATAAAAATATAGCTCCAAGTAAAGTTATCGATGGAAGTAGACGAAAGAGGGGATGCCTTCCGTGGCATCCCCAAGCTTTGGCTTTTTGGTGTCCTTAGATTATCTTGGGGGTGCCATGGGCATCTCCAAGCTTAGGCTCTTGCCGCTCCTTGTTCCATAATCCATCAAAAATCTTTCACCCAAAACTTGAAAACTTCACAACACAAAACTCAACAGAAATCTCGTGAGCTCCGTTAGCGAAAGAAAACAAAAGACCACTTCAATTTAATGTAATGAACTCATTCTTTATTTATATTGGTGTTACACCTACTGTATTCCAACTTCTCTATGGTTTATAAACTATTTTACTAGCCATAGATTCATCAAAATAAGCAAACAACACACGAAAAACAGAATCTGTCAAAAGCAGAACAGTCTGTAGTAATCTGTAACTAACGCAAACATCTGGAACTCCAAAATATCAGCCAAAATAGGAAGACCTAGGAAATTTGTTTATTGATCAGCATCAATTGGAATCACTATTTTATCACGTTCTGATGAGTTTTAACAATTGTTTTCGTGAACAGAATGTTTCTGGAAATTTCTGCAAGATCAAATAACTATCATCCAAGAAGATCCTATAGGTTTAACTTGGCACAAACACTAATTAAAACATAAAAACACATCTAACCAGAGGCTAGAACAAATATTTATTCCTAAACAGAAGAAAAAAGAAAAGAAAACTAAAACAAAATTGGGTTGCCTCCCAACAAGCTCTATCGTTTAACGCCCCTAGCTAGGCATAAAAGCAAGGATAGATCTAGGTATTGCCATCTTTGGTAGGCAATCCATAAGTGGCTCTCATAATAGATTCATAGGGTAATTTTATTTTCTTCCTAGGTAAGTATTCCATGCCTTTCTTTAATGTAAATTGGAATCTAATATTCCCTTCCTTCATATCAATAATTGCACCAATCGTTCTAAGGAAAGGTCTACCGAGAATAATAGGACATGAAGGATTGCAATCTATATCAAGAACGATAAAATCTACGGGCACATAATTCCTATTTGCAACAATAAGAACATCATTAATTCTTCCCATAGGTTTCTTAATAGTGGAATCCGCAAGGTGCAAGTTTAGAGGGCAATCGTCAAAATCATGGAAACCTAGCAAATCACACAAAGTTTTGGGAATAGTGGAGACACTAGCACCCAAATCACATAAAGCATAAAACTCATGATCCTTAATCTGAATTTTAGTAGTTGGTTCCCACTCATCATAAAGTTTTCTAGGGATAGAAACTTCCAACTCAAGCTTTTCTTCATAAGATTGCATCAAGGCATTGATACGTCTCCAACGTATCTATAATTTTTGATTGTTCCATGCTATTATATTATCTGTTTTGGATGTTTATGGGCTTTATTATGCACTTTTATATTACTTTTGGGACTAACATATTGACCCAGAGCCCAGTGCCAGTTTCTGTTTTTTTCCTTGTTTCAGTGTTTCGAAAAAAAAGGAATATCAAACGGAGTCGAAACGGAATGAAACCTTCTGGAGAAGTTATTTTTAGAAGGAAAGCAACCGGGGAGACTTCGAGTCCACGTCAAAGAAGCAACGAGGAAGCCACGAGGTAGGAGGGCGCGCCCTCCCCTCCAGGCGCGCCCTCCACCCTCGTGGGCCCCTCGTGGCTCCCGTGACGTACTTCTTCCTCCTATATATACCCATATACCCTAAAAACTTCGGAGAAAAGAATAGATCGGGAGTTCCGCCGCCGCAAGCCTCTGTAGCCACCAAAACCAATCATGACCCTGTTCCGGCACCTTGCCGGAGGGGGGAACCCTCACCGGTGGCCATCTTCATCATCCTGGCGCTCTCCATGATGAGGAGGGAGTAGTTCACCCTCGGGGCTGAGGGTATGTACTAGTAGCTATGTGTTTGATCTCTCTCTCTCTCATGTTCTTGATTTGGCACGATGTTGATGTATAGCGAGCTTTGCTATTATAGTTGGATCTTATGTTTCTTCTCCCCCTCTTCTCTCTTGTAATGGATTGAGTTTTCCCTTCGAAGTAATCTTATCGGATTGAGTCTTTAATGACTTGAGAACACTTGATGTATGTCTTGCCGTGCGTATCTGTGGTGACAATGGGATATCATGTGATTCACTTGATGTTTGTTTTGGTGATAAACTTGCGGGTTCCGCCCATGAACTTATGCATAGGGGTTGGCACATGTTTTCGTCGTGATTCTCCGGTAGAAACTTTGGGGCACTCTTTGAGGTTCTATGTGTTGGTTGAATAGATGAATCTGAGATTGTGTGATGCATATCGTATAATCATACCCACGGATACTTGAGGTGACATTGGAGTATCTAGGTAACAGTAGGGTTCTGGTTGATTTGTATCTTAAGGTGTTATTCTAGTACGAACTCTATGATAGATTGATCCGAAAGAATAACTTTGAGGTGGTTTCGTACCCTACCATAATCTCTTCGTTTGTTTTCCGCTATTAGTGACTTTGGAGTGACTCTTTGTTTCATGTTGAGGGATAGTTATATGATCAAATTATGTTATTATTGTTGAGAGAACTTGCACTAGTGAAAGTATGAATCCTAGGCCTTGTTTCCTAGCATTGCAATACCGTCTACGCTCACTTTTACCAGTTTTTACCTTGCTGTTTTTATATTTTCAGATTACAAAAACCTATATCTTCCATCCATATTGCACTTGTATCACCATCTCTTCGCCGAACTAGTGCACCTATACAATTTACCATTGTATTGGGTGTGTTGGGGACACAAGAGACTCTTTGTTATTTGGTTGCAGGGTTGCTTGAGAGAGACCATCTTCATCCTACGCCTCCCACGGATTGATAAACCTTAGGTCATCCACTTGAAGGAAATTTGCTACTGTCCTACAAACCTCTGCACTTGGAGGCCCAACAACGTCTACAAGAAGAAGGTTGCTTAGTAGAAATCAAGCTCTTTTCTGGCGCCGTTGCGGGGGAGGCTAGGTAAGCGGTACTCACACCCCGTCAACTAAGCTCTTTTATGGCGCCTTTGCCGGGGAGGTGAGTGCTTGAAGGTATATCTTTAGATCTTGCAATCGAATCTTTTTGTTTCTTGTTTTATCACTAGTTTAGTCTATAAAAGAAAACTACAAAAAAATGGAATTGAGTTTACCACATGCGCTTCATCTTTTTAATATCTTTCGTGAGTATGATGGAAAGGAAAATTGTGCCAAAGTGTTAGAAGAAGAATGCATTAAAATGTTTGGCACTAAATCTTTGAGTGATGAGCATGATTGCAATGTTTTTAGTATGAATTCCTTGAATATCCATGATGCTAATGATATGCAAAGCCACAAGCTTGGGGAAGCTATGTTTGATGAAGATGATATTTATTTGTCCCCCAAGCTTTGATGAGCAAATTTACTATGATGAAATCATGCCTCGTATCTATGATGATTATTGTGATGACAAGTATGCTTTAAAGAATAATGATAACCATGAAACTTGTCCTCTTGATCTTAATTTTCAATCATATGATAGTTATTTTGTTGAGTTTGCTCCCACTACTATTCATGAGAAGAAATTTGCTTATGTGGAGGGTAATAAAAATTCTATGCTTGTAGATCATGAAAAGAATGCTTTAGGTGCTGGTTATATTGTTGAATTCATTCATGATGCTACTGAAAACTATTATGAGGGAGGAATTTATGCTTGTAGGAATTGCAATAATATCAAGTTTCCTCTCTATGTGCTTAAAGTTTTGAAGTTATGCTTGTTTTGCCTTCCTATGCTAGTTGATTATTGTTCCCATAAGTTGTTTGCTCACAAAATCCATATGCATAGGAAGTGGGTTAGACTTAAATGTGCTAGTCATATTCTTCATGATGCTCTCTTTATGTTTCAATTCTTATCTTTTATGTGAGCATCATTGAAATCATCATGCCTAGCTAGGGGTGTTAAACGATAGCGCTTGTTGGGAGGCAACACATTTTTTTTAGTTTCTTGCTTTTTGGTTATGTTAAGTAATAAATAATCCACTAGCTTCTTTTTAGATGTGGTTTTATGTTTTAATTAGTGTTTGTGCCAAGTAGAACCTTTGGGAAGACTTGGGTGAAGTCTTTATGATCATGCTGTAAAAAACAAAAACTTTAGCGCTCACGAGATTAGCTAAAACGTTTTACTGGAGAGTCATATTTAGTTGATTCTTTTTGCAGATGATTACTAGACAAATTCCTCAGGTCCACCAATTTATTTTAGAATTTTTGGAGTTCCAGAAGTATACGTTTGATACAGATTACTACAGACTGTTCTGTTTTTGACAGATTCTGTTTTCGTGTGTTGTTTGCTTATTTTGATGAATCTATGGCTAGTAAAATAGTTTATAAACCATAGAGAAATTGGAATACAGTAGGTTTAACACCAATACAAATAAAGAATGAGTTCATTACAGTACCTTGAAGTGGTGATTTGTTTTCTTTCGCTAACGGAGCTTACGAGTTTTCTGTTAAGTTTTGTGTTGTGAAGTTTTCAAGTTTTGGGTAAAGATTCGATGGACTATGGAATAAGGAGTGGCAAGAGCCTAAGATTGGGGATGCCCAAGGCACCCCAAGGTAATATTCAAGGATAACCAAGAGTCTAAGCTTGGGGATGCCCCGGAAGACATCCCCTCTTTCGTCTTCGTTCATCGGTAACTATTACTTGGAGCTATATTTTTATTCACCACATGATATGTGTTTTGCTCAGAGCGTCATTTTATTTCTTTAGCTTTGTGATAACCCACAATTATAGGGGATCACAACAGTTTTCGATAAGTAAGAGTGTCGAACCCAACGAGGAGCTAAAGGTAGAACAAATATCCCCTTAAGTTCTATCGACCACCGATACAACTCTACGCACGCTTAACGTTCGCTTTACCTAGAACAAGTATGAAACTAGAAGTACTTTGTAGGTGTTTTTGGATAGGCTTGCAAGAAAGTAAAGAGCACGTAAATAAAACTAGGGGCTGTTTAGATGAAGACACAACTAAATTAAATATAGCGAGTGTGAAAAAGTGGTGGTAGGAGTTGTGGAATTGTCCCTAAGCAATTGACTATGTTACTAGACTGGTAATCACTATTGCATTAAAGTATCAAGTCCCCTTTATCCCATATGCAACAATCCCCTTACTCGGGTTTGTGTTTCAGTCACTCACGCAACCCACTATAAGCGAATCATAAACATATTGCAACACCCTACAGTGGGAATCCCTCACGCTTGCGCGACACGGAGGGCACAATAGGACAGCACCAATAATAAAACATGCAACTCAAACCAATCATAGCAATTCATCAATCACCGATAGGACAACGGAAATCTACTCAGACATCATAGGATGGCAACACATCATAGGAAAATAATATGAAGCATAAAGCACCATGTTCAAGTAGAGGGTACAGCGGGTTGTGGGAGAGTGGACCGCTGTATATAGAGGGGGAAGGTGATGGAGATGTTGGTGAAGATGACGACGGTGTTGGTGAAGATCGCGGTGATGATGATGGCCCCCGGCGGCGTTCTGGCGCCACCGGAAGCAAGGGGGATAGAGGCCCCCTTCTTCTTATTCTTCCTTGACCTCCTCACTAGATGGGAGAAGGGTTTCCACTCTGGTCCTTGGCTCCCATGGCTTGGCAGGGGCGAGAGCCCCTCCGAGATTGGATCTATCTCTCTGTTTCTGCGTTCTCAGATTCTACCCCTTCACCGTTTCTTAAATATCCGGAGATCCGTAACTCCGATTGGGGTGAATCTTTCGCTCAGATTTTTCTCATAAAATTATCTTTCTTGAAGCAAAAGAAGAGTGTCAACCGCCTTACGGGTGGCCCACGAGAGCCCAGGGCGCGCCTGCCTCCCTGGGGCGCGGCCCCCCTGTCTCGTGGCCACCCCGGACACCGTTTCGCGTTGATTCTTCCTCCGGAAAATCCCAAATATTCCAAAATAATTCTCCGTCCGTTTTTATCCCGTTTGGATTCCGTTTGATATTGGTTTTCTGTGAAACATAAAACATGCAACAGACAGGAACTGGTACTAGGCACTGGATCAATATGTTAGTCCCAAAAATAGTATAAAAAGTTGCCAAAAGTATATGAAAGTTGAAGAATATTGGCATGGAACAATCAAAAATTATAGAAACGACGGAGACGTATCAGCATCCCCAAGCTTAGTTGTCGGTGTACTAGAGTAGGGGTACCCAAGTATCCCGAACTTGTGCACGGGCAGTTGCAGCACCCCGCGGCAAGGCTTGCCGGGTGACCGCCAAGGTCCTCCGTGGTTCCTTTGGAGCCATTCAAGAGCAAAGTATTCAAGCCAAGGAGACAAGGCCCCGGCAAGAGGAGCTTGCCGGGAAGGCCAACCAAGGCATCTCAAGGAACTTGCCGCGACGCGCCACGCGTCCCGGCGAGGCCCGGTGAACGACAAGCTTCCGGACGCGACAAGACAACGATCGCGGCAAAGGCGCTTGCCGCGACAAACTACCACTCTGTACCGTGCTCAAAGCACATCCACCAACGTGTCATACAGGACCTTTCCAGTATGCGTGGCAAGAAACTGTCTTGGCCGGCGGAGCTTGCTGGTGGCAAGCGACGCTGACAAGATTGCCATCGTGGCAGCGGTGGCGTCCCCGACGGTCCCTTTTGCACTATTTGGGCGGCGTGAGCGGGCATGTAATGCCTTTGTCCCCTGCCGTCGGGGTTAGGTATGATACATATGCGGTAGTTGTACCAACCGCAATTCCTTTTCCATTTTTACCCTTGTCTACGTTGCCACCTGTCGGAGACCCCTTTAGCATATAAAAGTAGGCCCATGCGCAACGTAGAGGGGGGTTCAAAGGCAGAAAAACACTCACGCTCGGTCTCGTTAGCAGCTAGTGTGTACTGTAGCACTCAGCGCTCTCGAGCAAGAACTCAATACACTCAGACATGCAGCAGTAGGAGTGTTATCTCTCCGGAGAGCTCCTAAGCTGGGTAAGCTGCTCGTGTGCTTCGCCTCGATCCGCTCTTCGTGCGATCTCCGCCCCCCGCCGAACCGAAAGGGGCTCGGTCCGCCGATCCCATAGGTGTTCGTGGATCAGTTTCCCCGACATCTTTGGCGCGCCAGGTAGGGGGCGTCGAGGTTGTGTGAACCTGATCCGACGTTCACACGAGCTAGATCTTCATCTTCTTCATCGACATGCCACGAAGAAGAAGGCGGCGTCGACTTTTCCGTCCACGTCGATCCCACCACCACGGAGCAAGCGGGTGGTGGGGTAGACGCCGCGAAGAACGGGCATCGACGAGGAGCCGCGGTGCTGCCAGGTCAAGGACAAGGCTGCGCGAGACCTCGGTGTCCGTACATGCACCGCGCCCACCTCGGGAGGCGCAGGACCGACAGCGTCATGGTATTCCGCAGATGCCATACGTTCGTTGGACCAAGATCGAGCTGGTGGATCTCGGGTGTTCAAGACCAGCATGCGCGCCAACATGCCGGCACGAAGCGAGTTTCTGTCGCTGGGCGGGATCTGCTCCTTCTAACATAGTTAGAAGTCCGAGCATATCCCGCTCCTCGCACCGTTCGCCACTGCCGCCCACCACTCCAATAGAAGCTTTGGCGTGAGCTCAACTGCTCCTGGATTACCCTCCAACGACAGACAAGATCGATGAATGGAGGGCCACCATTCGAGTCTCATCGGCCGCTTAACGGCGACACTCCATGCAGCCGAGTACATCGCTGCCGCAGCAGGACTGCCGAGCACGAGCGATGGCGGCGAAACCGGTGGGGTGCGACCACCATGCACTCTCCACCCCGAAGGCCAAGATCGCCGACTCGCCGGATCCACCTCGACAGCGGCTCCACCGCATCATCAGATCCACGAGCTCGTCGTGATCAGCGCCAAGTTCTTCACGAACGACAGCAAGAAGACGCTCGAACTCGCATCGAAGCGCCAAGAGAAGCGGCGTCAATCGGACCAGCGCTGGGCCCTCTGTCGACATGCATGCACCGGGGAACCAGCGACTTGCCGTCGCGGTAGGTTGCCCTGCGTTCACTCGTGAGCTGCGGCAAGTCGATGGCCCAAAGACGAAGAATTTCAAGCCGAGGCGTGCAGAGAAGCACGGCGGCAAGTCGCATCCGTCGGAGTTCCTAAGCATCTACACCATCGCGGTGCAAGCTGCGGGGCGGGGCGACAAGATCTGGCCAACTACTTCTACCGGTGCTCAAGCCCAATGTCGAGATCTGGCTCATGCACTTGCGGACAACTCCATATCCTCTGGGCAGACCTATGCCATCAGTTTGTCGGCGCCTATACAGCGGCCACAAGCCTCATGGCCAAGAGAGCGACTTTCATCTGCTCGCCCGGAAGGAAGGAGAGCCCTAGCGCAAGTACATTCAGAGATTCAGCCAGCGACAAACACAACATCAGATGTCCACCTGCCGCATGGTAATCAGCGCGTTCCATCGAGCGTCGCGAAACCGTAGGATGCGGGAGGAGATGGCGATGTGCAAGATCGAGGCGTCGATGAGCCATATGCCCCTGGCCGACAAATGTGTGCGTCTTTGAGGAAGGAGAAACTCCCGGAGAGAATCTGAAGCGGGAGGATCGATAGTGAGGAGGCTGCCCGGCAAAGAAAAAACCGCGGCGGAACAACATGAAGAAGAAAGACAAAGATGTGCTAGTCGTTGAGTAGTCCGGCAACGGAGGTGGCGCCAAGAAAGCCAAAGCTGTAGCTCCGGCAAGGAGATTGCCGCGGGCACCAACTACCAGGCCGTGGCGGTCGCCGACAAGCAGGACGGCACCAACAAGCAGTACTGCAAGATCCACCGCACCAAGGGCCATGACCTCCGAGCTGCAAGAAGGTCGAGCAGCTTGTCGAGCAACAAATGGCTGAATCTGAGCGACGCGACAAGGAGAAGGCCCGGAAGGTCTTTGGAGGAGCGGCAAGAAACGCCCGCCGAGGAGGACGCCGCGATAAGGCCAAGCAGCGGCAAGGAGACAGACCTCCCGTGGCGCGACAAGGATGAAGATGGCGGCGACGATGAAGATATGGATGATGGCGAGACCGATGAGCAGGAGTTCCAGAAAGCCACAGAGGTCTGTGCGTTGGCGGTGGTGCTTCTCTGCATACTTCACACCGCCAGCTCAAGCGGTGGGTGCGGGAAGTCAATGTGGCGAACCACCCGCCGAGTCACGCAAGCCCTCGAAATGGTCCAAGACGCCTATCATCTTTGATATTGAGGACCACCACGATCGCATAACTGCGGTCGGTGCTTGCCGATGTTGGTTTCACCAACTCTCCGCAACCTCAAGGTCACTAAGATGCTAGTTGGCGGCGGGGCGGCTTAAACCTGATCTCCTCCGCGGTACTCGAAACTCCGGATCCACGATGGCGAGCTCGAAGAGACCAGCACATTCAAGGAATCAATCCGGGAAGGAGCAAGCGAAGGAAAGATCACGTTACGGTGACATTTGGCAGCGAGTTGAACTTCAGGACTGGGAGGTCACTTTTGATGTTCTTGACTTTCCATTGCCTTACAATGGGATACTCGGCCGTCCAAAGCACTCGCCAAATTCATGGCAGCCTCTCACTATGCATACAACATTTGAAGATGCCGGGCCCGATAAGTGTCATCTCTGTCCCTGGCGACAAGAAGGATGCTCTTATCTGCGCCGACAAGATCTACCGGGAAGCAGCAGCCGCAACAGATCGCAAGTCACTTGCCGTTGAAGCTCTCGGGGCGAAGAAGAAGACCAAGTCCGACAAGAGTTCTGATGCCCACTCCGGCAAGCGCACCTCTTCGGAGTGCTGCGCTACCGTCGAGGACGCACCATCGAGCTCCACCGGCCAGTGTAAGAAGACAATGGCAGCTCCACCAGAGACCAAGAAGGTGTCCGCCAAGGAGGATGGCACTGGTGGTACCTTTACCATCAGTGCCACTCTCGACCCTAAATAGGAAAGTGCGCTCGTTGCTTTCCTGCGGGCGAACGTCGACGTATTTGCGTGGCAACCGTCTGACATCCCCGGTGTTCCCAGGAAAGTAATTGAGCACCATCTTGCCGTCTGTCCTCATGCGCGGCCCGTCAAGCTGAAAGTCAGGAAGCAGGCAGTGGAGCGCCAAGAATTCATCGCAGAAGAAATCAAGAAATTGGAAGCAGCAGGCCTCGTCAGAGGAGTGCTCCATCCTACGTGGCTGGCCAACCCTGTAGTCGTGCGCAAGGCAAATGGGAAATGGAGGCTTTGTATCGACTTTACCGATGTCAATAAAGCTTGTCCCAAAGACCCATTTCCCTTGCCGCGCATCTACCAGATTGTTGACTCCACGGCCGGATGTGACTTGCTTTCATTTCTTGATGCATACTCAGGATACCATCAGATCTTCATGGCAGAAGAAGATGAGGAGAAGGCCACATTCATCACCCCATGTGGCACCTACTATTTCGTACGGATGCCTTTCGGTTTAAAGACTGCTGGTTCAACATTTGCAAGGGTAGTCCATGACGCTTTTGAGCCGCAAATACACATAAATGTGGAAGCCTACATGGATGACATAGTGGTCAAGAGCAAGGACAAGGCGACTCTGATTCAAGATTTAGACGAAACCTTTGCAAATCTACGCAAGATCAACCTCAAGCTCAACCCCGAGAAGTGTGTGTTTGGAGTCCCCTCCGGAAAGCTTCTCGGGTTCTTCATGTCTCAGCGGGGAATTGAAGCCAATCCCGACAAAATCAAGGCCATTGAGCAGATTGAAGCACCAAAGCGCGTCAAGGATGTACGAAGACTTGCCGGTTGCGTGGCTGCTCTCAGCAGGTTTATCTCTAGGTCTGCTGAGCGCGCCCTGCCATTTTTCAAAATATTGAAAAGGGCAGGTCCAATGAAATGGACTCCGGAAGCGGAGGCTGCACTGCAGGACTTAAAGAGATACCTGTCCTCCACTCCAACACTTGTCGCACCTAAGCCACAAGAGAAGTTGCTGCTATATATAGCGGCAACCAATCAAGTGGTTAGTGTTGCGTTAGTAGCGGAGAGGGAGGCGGATGATGAGCCGGCAACCATGGCAGATGCATCCAGCGACAAGCGAGGGACTTCACCGCAAGCTCTGGTCCCGACAAAGATGGATCTGCTGCGGTAGCGTGAGAGGATCTGAGAAAAGAATGGTGCAGCGCCCAGTTTACTTTGTTAGTTCCCTTCTGCGGGGCTAGGTCAAGGTACTCGGTGTGCAGAAATTGCTTTCGGCCTTCTCATGGCCTCGAGAAAGCTGCGCCATTACTTCCAAGCACATGAGATCACAGATTGTCACTCGTTTTCCGCTGAAGAGGATCTTGCAAAATCCGAAGCAACAGGCAGGATTGTCGAGTGGGCCTTTGGAACTATCAAGCTTTGGCCTCAAATTTGAGAGCACTTCAACTATCCAAAGCGAGCATTGGCGGAGTTCATAGCAGAATGGGCGCCAACACAAGATGAAGAAATTCAGAAACGAGCATCCCGTCAAGGAAGCAAGCAAAGAGTGGCTGATGTACTTTGATGGTGCCTTCTCGCTGCAAAGGCGCCGGTCTTGGCGTGCTACTTGTTGCACCCACCGGAGAGCACCTCAAGTACGTAGTCGGATGCACTTTCCCAAGGAGCAAGCAACGAACAATACCGCAGAGTATGAAGGTTTGCTTGCGGTCTCGAGATCGCAGCAAACCTTGGGATCAAGAAGCTCATTGTCGGGGTGACTCACAGCTTGTCGTCCGCCAAGTGAACAACAATTATCGAGTCCGTTGATGGAAGCTTACGTTGATGAAGTGAGAAAGCTAGAAGAGCACTTTGACAGCCTACGGATGGAACATGTTCCAAGAGCTCGAGCGACATTGCCGATGGCTTTGTCGAAGCGCCGACTTAAGTTACACAATGGAACCAGGGATCTTTGTGCTCAAACTGACTCAACCGTCTGTAACGCCATCAACTGGACAGAGCAAGAAGAGGAAGTTGATTTCTGGTGACTATTTTTCGGCAGAGCTCCCCGAAGCCGCCGCCAAGAAGGTCCTCAAGATCAACACCAAGGGTCTTTGAGGAGCGATCTGCTCCGGCAAGCCCTAGGGTTTGTTCCGTTGAAGCGAACACTCCCGACAAGTTTTGCTCCGGCAAGCTTGCGGGGAATGTCAAGCTCGCTGAGCCGCAGGTTCTCGCCAGAAGCGGATGTTCCGCAGCAGCGGATGTGCCTTTAGTCCTTGTTGTCGAGCCGCAAGCTCCGGCATGGGCACAACAGATTGTCCGTTTCCTTGAGACGGAGAACTTCCGAAGAGCAAGAAGAAGCGGAAAGAGTAGCCCGGCAGTCAAGTATGTACCAGTTTGTCGACAAACACATTGTGCATGAAGAAGACTCAACGGCGTGAAATTGAAGTGTATTCACGGGAAGGCGGACAAAAGCTGTTGGCGAGAGATACATGGAGGCATATGTGGTCACCACATTGGCGCAAAGCACTTGCCGCAAAGCGTTACGGCAAGGTTTCTTTTGGCCGACAACCCTCCGAGGATGGAACGCACAAGTAACCAAGTGTGAAGCGTGCAGTTCCATTCCAGCAGATACACCAGCCAGCTCAAGCTCTCCAGACGATCCCTTTATCCGGCCATTTTGATGCAGGGGCTCGACATCCTCGGCCCCTTTCCCGAGCTGTCGGGGCTTTGAGTACTTGTACATTGCGATCGACAAGTTCACAAAGTGGCGGAAGTGGAAGCGATGAGGAAGGTGACAACACGATCGGCGATCAAGTTCTTTAGGTCGATTTTTTGCCGTTTGGGATCCCTAACGGGATCATCACCGACAACGACACGCAATTCGAGCCGCACCTTCATGCAAGTCGTCCAAGATCTTGGCGCCAAGGTCTGCTTTGCTTCATTGCTCATCCGAGAAGCGGTCAAGCGGAGAGGCGAATTTGAAGTGCTCTGCGGGCTCAAGACCAGGACTTTCGCAGGCTGCGCAAGTGCGGAAAGAACTGGATTGAGGAGCTGCGGTGGTTCTTTGGTCGCTCAGGCGACACCAAATCGAGCCATCGGCGGACACCTTCGCTCTAGTCTATGGAGCAGAGGCAGTTCTCCCCACGAAACTCGTATCGGGTCACCTCGAGTGCTCGCTTACGATGAGCTTGAGCAAGAGCAGATTGCGACAAGATGACACTCTGCTTGAGAAGGACCGTCTTGAGGCGCAGACGAGCTGCTCGATACCAGCAAGCTTTGCGCCGCTACCATAGCCGCAAAGTTAATGCCGAAGTCTCGAGGAAGGCGAACTTGTTCTTGGCGCGTCAGTCCGCCAAGAATTCCAACAAGTTGGCCGAAGTGGGAAGGCCCTTACCGGGTGAAGCGAGTCACTAGGCCTGGCGCTGTCCGCTTTGAGACCGAAGATGGCATTCGGTGAGCAACTCCTGGAACATTGAGCATCTTCGTAAGTTTTACCCGTGAGGCGCGGTTGCGGAACTTGTTCGGCAACCACCTTTTGTACAAGTCTTGCCGATGTTGCATGTAATCCTTTGTACAAAGCGGGCGCAGACCCGTGCATAAGTAAAGCTCATGTGCTCCGCACATCTTGTCAATTCATGCTTTCTACTCTATTTTTGCATGCGTTATCTGACACTTTGTGCAGCGCCTACCCCCGGTAAGCAATAACGAGCCGTAAGGCTCCATATCTTTATTTTCTCTTCTTTCTCTTTCTCAAAGAAAGGAAGGTTCCCTCGCCCACAAGTTTGCCGGGGGGAAAGGAGAAGATAATTGTGTGGACCAAGCGTCGTTCGAGGAAGTTTCGCCTTACCGGGAAGCAAACGACAGAAAAGCTAAGTTGCTAAAGTTTGAGCAATCAGTTTTAAAATTTTAAGTTATCTTCCTCGAACGACCGTGCTTTGTATGGAAAACCTGTGCGCGGAGGAACCAACTCGTAGCTAGTTGCGCCCTTACTTTGTTTCGAGTCCGCTCAACAACTTAAGTGAGCGCGACTAGTTGTGACAAGGTTTCTTGTCGGTGGCGGCACCGCCAAAGAAGTTGTCTTGACGTCTGCACTCAGCGCTCATGGCTAAGGTGCTGCGCCGACAAGTTCCCTAAAAGCGAGGGAAAAAAGCATACAAAGGAAGGAATCAAGTAAAGGAAATAACATAGCAATCGCTACCGAAATAGAGTCATATTACAAGATAGCTTGTCGCAGCTCTAACAGATTGTTCTCATAACATGACCAGCGACGACAAGAAAAACAGAAAAGCAGGCGGCCTAATCACGCGATCGCCCTCAACCCTCTTGATCCCGCTCACCTTGTCCACAATGGGTGCGACAAGGGTCTTGAGCGCCTCGAGACCAGCATCCGCGGCAAGGTCCCGAGGGCGTTGGTGAGGTTGAGGCCTGGGTTGCGGAAGGCCACCTTCACCGGCACCTTTTGAAGAGCTCCCGCGCAGATCATGCGCGACTCGTCGGCCAGCTGCTTTAGGATCTTCTCCCGGAGTCGCTGGAGGGCCGTCGCCACGCCTTTGAAGAACAAGCTGAGCTTGGCGCTGGGTTGGAGGTGCTCTTGGAGGAATACCGAGATCCTCCATCCCAGTGCGCCAGCTCCCCGTCGATGGTTGCGGCAACATCCACGAGACCCTCGGTCCAGTGCTCCACATTCTCCCTAAAAGTGTTACAGGCGGCAGCAAGACTCGCCAAAGCAGCGCCTCGTCGGCCTTGATCTTCTCCTTCAAGGCCACCTCTTGCTCCCTGGCGCCGTCCAGCGTCTGGGTCAAAGTAGTCAGCTTCAACTCAAGATCTGCGTTGGAGTCCTTGGCGGCGCTAAGCTCCTTGATCCTCTCGGCGAGACGACCCTGCAGCTCGCCAAGGGTGTAGGCGTCCTTCTCGCGCTCATGCTTGAGCGCAGCGAGCTCCTCGCCGCTCACCTTGAGATCGACCTCCAGCTGTGCCACTTTCGTCTCCAGCTCCTTCTTGGCGGCCTTGGCAGCTGCGGCAGCATCCTCTGCTTCCTTGAGAGCCCCGCCGAATGTTTGCTCGCGCGCGGCAAGCTCCTCCTCGTGGCTGTCAAGGTTAACCTTCCGCTGCGCCAACTTCGCCTTCTGCGCAGACGGCTTCTCGGCAGCAAGCGCTGTTGCTCTTCAACTTCAGCCTTCTCGAGGAGGAAGGCTTTACGCTCTCGGCGAGTTGCTCCCGCTCCTCCGCCAGGGACGGAGAGCTTCTGGTTGAGGCCCCGGAGTTCCTCTGCGCGCTCGATGTCTGCTCCCGCCTTCGCGACAAGCGCTTCTCGGGATACCAGCTTGGCTTGTCGGGCGCGGTAGAGCAACAACAGCTTCCGAAGCAGCTGCTCCTCCTCAGGCTCGCCGCCGCTGCTGCTCGGCGCGTCGACCAGCGTCAGTCCGGCGGAGGCGAGCTACTCTTCATCAAAGATTTCTCCTTCGATCGATGCCCTGGAGCTCGACGCCCAGGGGAGCTTGATGAAGACGCCATCGCCGGCCTTCAAATAGGCGCCAGGCTGGGGCTCTTTGGAGCCTGACGCTGCAGCAGCGGCGGAGGGATCGGCGGTTGGCGTAGCGCCTGACGCTCCTACGGCCTCGGGGCCGTCAGTGCGATCGCCGGGCCCCTCGCCAGCTTCTGCGGCGGCAGCTTTGGCGGCCTCTCCGCCGGTGGGATCATCAGCACCGGCTTCTTCCTCGATGACAGCGGCGTCGTCGGTATTGCCGCGCGCGTCCTCCTTGCCGGCGACCTCGGTTTCCATCGGCTCCGTGGCAGATGGATCTGACGACCGGAAAAGGAAGAAAAGTCAAGCAAATATTCAAAAAGAAAATCAGAAGAAGAAGAACCCAAGGGAAGTTTTCAAGCAAGAGGGTTACTGTACTAGGATCTCTGATCGTGGTCTCCGCCACCGGGGTCATTGGTGCTGTCCCTTGCGGAGAACTGTCCCTTGCCGGAGATCGCTCCCTTACGGAAAATTCTCCTTGCCGGGAATCCTCCTTGGCGGTGTAGTCAAGCAGATGGCATGTCGGGAGCGGCTTCCGGGCACTCTGGTGAGACTGCTCTGCTCCTATGCAAACCAATAGTCGATGTCGGCAAAGAAAGAGCACCCATGCGCGCTAACAGCAGGAAGTAAACCACACACTTACTGCTGGGGGCTGCGCTGGGCTGCTACTGGAGAACAGATTGCGGGTCCGACAAGGTGGTCTCGGATACACCCCTCGCTGTCATGGTGGGTTCGTCCTCGATGACAATCACGGGACCTTGGCTCTCTTCGCCGCTCTCGGGCGAGTCCTGAAAAGGAATGGGTTGGAGTAAAGCAAATCAGATCTGAGACAAAACAACAAGAATTGAAGAACTACAAGTACAACAAAGAATCTTACTCTTCCTCTTCCTCGTCGGAGCTGGAGCGGAGAGGTCAAGTCCGCCCACCTTGGCGCGACAAGGCGGAGGAGTAGGTTCCCTTGGCCGCTTGGCGGGAGAAGAAGCGGTGGTCCGGGGGGGCCCGCTCCAGTTGCCGCAGCGGCGTGAGGTGCTCCCGGGGCAACAAGAGCTTGCCACGGTGGAAGCTGCTGCATGCGGCGCGGGCGGCTGTTGACCCGTCTGCCGCCCCGCTATGTCCCCGGCCTTGCGGAGATGCCTTCTTGGTGGAGCTGGGGGCTCCGCTTGCGGCGAGCTGTCTGAAGGTGAGAAAGAGGAGGAGTCGATCTTCAACGAGTCGCTCGCGCCCTTGGCGGGCTCGCTCGACTCAGCTTCAGGCCCGACACGCTCTCCCTCGCCGGCAAGCTCCTCTTGCTCGGCAAGGCTTGCCGCCTCTGCTGCCTCTGCCTCCTCCACGGTGAATCCAAACTCGCCCGCGGCAGCGGCTGCCGCCGCCTCTTCCAGCCTAGTGGCGATGCGCTGCATCTCCGCGTCGGTGGTGTCGTGAGTAAGGCTCTTCTGTTCATCGGAGCGGACCGGCATTTCTACCAAGCTGTCAAAGAACTCCCGCACGACGTCGTCCGCAGGCTCTTGCCAAGTTGGGACAATTCCATGCGAATCGCACATCGGCATCATTGCACGGATGCGGTCGAGCGAGGAGTTGTTGCACAGTGGAACGACACCCCTCGGCAACCTGAACACTTCGGGATGATCAGGATCGTGCTTGAACAGTTCCAGGAGCATCGCGTCCAGTTCCAGGACAGTGAAGTTGAAGTTGAGGCCCGGGTGCAGCCTCATGATATCCGCCGATTCGGAACTCCCGGCGGGTCTCCTCCTCTCTGCGAAGCGTCGCGGCGGCGAAGAAAATCTGCGCCAACGGCGCCTACGGTGAGCCCGGCAAGCCTGAGGCGTAGGATCCGGGTGACGGCAATCTTCAGCCTATCGTCTTCCGGGGCCACGTTGCTCCAATCGTTGCAGCGCGCTACTGGGGCTTGGCGCTGGGCGGTAAATGGCTGTGGGTTCTCCTCGACAATCCAGCACCAGTCTGCTCTCCATTCATCCCACTTGTTGCAAAGCTCTCCCTCCAGATAAGCTTCCTTATTGCCAGTTCTCGAGATCCAGGCGATTCCGCCGGATAAAGGCTCCCCTCTCTCAACTCGGGGCATAAAGAAATGGCGAAAAAGAGCTACATTTGGATAGACTCCGACAAAGTTTTCGCAGAGATGTGCGAAAACTGCCATGGTCAGAACGGCATTGGGGGTGAAATCAAGGAGGCGGAACCCGTAGGTGTTCATGATGTCACAGAAAAACTCAGAGAAAGGCGGGCAGAGCCCGCAGTAGAAGAACAACGCGAAGAAGGGATATCCATTCGGAGCCAGTTCCGAAGCGGCAGCAGGGAGTACCTTCGTGCGCGGATGCGCTCGCGTCTCTGTCGACCAGAAGAGGTAGTAATACTCCCTCAGCTCCTTTGCGGCGAGCTGAGGGGGGAAGGTTGCTCGCTCCTTTTGCAGCGCCGCAAGCCGCTGCGCCTCGGCCGACTTCACAACCTTCCCGGCTTTCGGAGCCATGGCGGAGGTGGTGAGAGAGATCGACGGCGTTGGTGGTGCCGGTGGCGATGAGGGGCGGAGCGCTGCTCTCTTTCAGCTTTGGGAAGAGGGGGGAGCGGCGGAGGTTTTTGAGATTGGAATAGCAACCGGCGAGATGGGCGAACTGCCCCTGTTTCCCCTGCTTATAAAGAGGGAGGGGGCAGACGTTCCGTCTTTCCGAATAAAGAAACCACCCATGATCTCTCCCACAATGCCGCATTCGACGCGTGCCGTTTCGAGGAGGGCGCGGTGGATACGGAGTGCGATACGGCGTAACCCAGGGCGCGTGCCGTGCCCTGTTTTGGGCCTGCCCCAGCGCTTCGGCACTGTGTGTGGCCCAGGCCCGGGGCTCTGCCGGTGTACTAGAGTAGGGTACCCTAGTATCCCGAACTTGTGCACGGGCAGTTGCAGCACCAGCGGCAAGGCTTGCCGGGTGACCGCCAAGGTCCTCCGTGGTTCCTTTGGAGCCATTCAAGAGCAAAGTATTCAAGCCAAGGAGACAAGGCCCCAGAAGAGGAGCTTGCCGGGAAGGCCAACCAAGGCATCTCAAGGAACTTGCCGCGACGCCGCCACGCGTCCGGCGAGGCCCGTGAACGACAAGCTTCCGGACGCGACAAGACAACGATCGCGGCAAGGCGCTTGCCGCGCAAACTACCACTCAGACCAAGGCTCCAAAGACATCCACCAACGTGTCGCCTCAGGACCTTTCGGTAGCGCGTGGCAAGAACTTCTTGCCAGCGGAGCGCGGTGGCAAGCGACGCTGACAAGATTGCCATCGTGGCAAGCGGTGGCGTCCCTGACGGTCCCTTTTTGCACTATTTGGGCGACGTAGACGGGCATTTAATGCCTTTGTCCCCTGCCGTCAGGGTTAGGTATGATACACTGTACAGGTAGTTGTACCAACCGCAATTCCTTTTCCATTTTTACCTTGTCTACGTTGCCACCTGTCGGAGACCCCTTTAGCATATAAAAGGAGGCCCATGCGCAATGTATAGGGGGGTTCGAAGGCAGAAAAACACTCATGCTCGGTCTCGTTAGCAGCTAGTGTGTACTGTAGCACTCAGCGCTCTCGAGCAAGAACTCAATACACTCAGACATGCAGCAGTTGGAGTGTTATCTCTCCGGAGAGCTTCGAAGCTGGGTAAACTGCTCGTGTGCTTCGCCTCGATCCGCTCTTCGTGCGATCTCCGCCCCCCGCCGAACCGAAAGGGGCTCGGTCCGCCGGTCCCATAGGTGTTCGTGGATCAGTTTCCCCGACATTAGTTCCTGCTCGTCCTCGAGTAGGTAAATGATAAAAAAGATAATTTTTGATGTGGAATGCTACCTAGCATAATCTTGATCATATGTCTAATCATGGCATGAATATTAAGATACGAGTGATTCAAAGCAATAGTCTATCATTTGACATAAAAACAATAATACTTCAAGCCTACTAATAAAGCAATCATGTCTTTTCAAAATAACAAGGCCAAAGAGAGTTATCCCTACAAAATCATATAGTCTAGCTATGCTCCATCTTCACCACACAAAATATTCACATCATGCACAACCCCGATGACAAGCCAAGCAATTGTTCCATACTTTTTAACGGGCTTCAGCTTTTTCAACCCTCACGCAATACATGAGCGCGAGCCATGGACATAGCACTATAGGTGGAATAGAATATGATGATGGGGGTTATGTGGAGAAGACAAAAAGGAGAAAGTCTCACATTGACGCGGCTAATCAACGGGCTATGGAGATGCCCATCAATTTATGTCAATGCGAGGAGTAGGGATTGCCATGCAACGGATGCACTAGAGCTATAAGTGTATGAAAGCTCAACAAAAGAAACTAAGTGGGTGTGCATCCAACTTGCTTGCTCATGAAGACCTAGGGCATTTTGAGGAAGCCCATCGTTGGAATATACAAGCCAAGTTCTATAATGAAAAATTCCCACTAGTATATGAAAGTGACAACATAAGAGACTCTCTATATGAAGAACATGGTGCTACTTTGAAGCACAAGTGTGGAAAAGGAGGATAGTAGCATTGACCCTTTTTATATATTTTTGCGGGCTTCTTTGGCCCCATTTTTTATTTAGGCTTCTGATGCGGAGCATCCCACACTCATCCCCATGGACGTGCCTACATCTCCCTCAACACCACTCGGACCCATGACACGAGCCCGAGCTAAGGCTATCGAAGATAAGGTGAATTCGCTCCTCTCCGAACTCCCTCTTCCTACTCACGAGACATGGCTACTACCTCATTCGGAGACTCTATGTGTAATCAGGTACATGGAGGTGAGCCAAGGATCAACTACTTGCGAGAGCCAAGACGGCGAGGACTCCAAGCATATTGAAGAAGAAGAAGAGATGCTGCTGAAGGCACACGCACCGGACGAGCGACGCCTTCCGGACGTCCGGCGAGTCCCAGGACCCGGACGACCGGACTCCCCGGACGTCCGGCACTTTTCCACCCGAACCAAAACTACGGACGACCGAAGCCTCCGGACGTCCGACCGACGCACGCCCGAACCGAATCTACGGACGACCGACAACTTCCGGACGTCCGGACCGTCACGAAGCTCCGGACGACCGACCCTCTCCGGACGTCCGATGCGCCCAAGACAGAACTGATTCTACGGACGCCCGAGCCGTCCGGACGTCCGGACCGTCCCGAGCCTCCGGACGTCCGACGCCTTCCGGACGTCCGACGCCTGTGTGTTGACTTCGTTTGGGCCGCAACCCTTGTACCCCTTCGCCCCCTAGACTATATATACTCCTTCTTCCCCAACTTTCTAGGGTTAGCTTTGGTTTAGCTCATGTTTGTGTGAGAGCCTTGCTCATCCACTTGGTTACTTCTCCTCGGAGCTCAGGACCTCTACGGAGAAGATCCCCCAAGCGGATTCAAGACCCCCTTCTAGGGTGGACCCCATCAAGACCTCCTCTCGGAGAAGAACGGCTACTCGTGTATCCTTACCTTTGTTGATTGTGGATCATATGTATCTCTTTGTGTTCGGTGATCTAGCACTTGTGTGATTGATTCCTTGTTGGTTGAGTGATCTCTCTCGTTTCCTCCGTGTTTCCCTTTGTTCTTCCGCGTGTTCTTCGTGATTCCCCGTAGGATCCACTCCAAACGTGAAAGATCGTCCACATAGGGTTTCGCCCTACATCATCTTGGTATCATGAGCCACGTTGATCAAGTTTTTGGAGCCCCTACCCCTCTTTTTCTAGCTTGATTTTGTTGTTTTTGTCCTAATTCCGAAAATTCCCCACCAAAAATAGCCCCAAATTTTTTTGTGATTTGTTTGTGAGTTGAGATTTTGTTGGATTTGGTCCATGGATTTCAGTTGCTACGTGTGGATCTAGCTTTTCCCTCCTTCCCCACCCTTTTCCATCCACCAAATCACTCGATTTCGACCTCACAATTTCCTTCTTCCCCAAAATCTCGCAGTTCTTCCCGAGCCCGATTTTTGCCCAGTCTCCGGACGACCGGAAATGGTCGGACGTCCGACGAGGTCCGGACGACCGTAAATGCCCGGACGTCCGTAAAACCATGAAGAACCTGAACTTTGTCAGTTCGCCACCACCTCAGCCCCACCTTCCACCACATCTTCCAAAACCACATACACCACCATCCTCCCCAATACATCCTATGACGATTTTACCACATTTTTGTCCTTGAGATTTTGAGTTGTGGCTTCCGTATCCTCTTGTGTTTCGGCTATCTAGGTGCGGTTCGATTTCATCATCACCACGGCTCAACTTCGCAAGGGTCTCATCATCACCAAGGACGGTAACTTCGACGACATCTTTGTCAAACATTGCATTTGCATTGATACCCACATTGTCCCTACTTTTGCATAGCTTACCCATCGAGACTAGCCGTTGAGTATTGCAGGCAACGTGACTTGTGCACATTAGTGATCATAATCCATAGCATACATAACACACCACCGTGGTGCATATCTTGGAATCCATTTGTGTGTCACAAAGTTGTCATAGCATACACAATTGCTATCTTGGTTCGTGAAGTTTTGCATGATAAAAGAGCTCAAAAGTGAAAGAGCCACACAAGCTTTTAAGCAAAGAGGAAAGATAATCAAAGAGCTTATGAGCAAGAACCATAGCATCATAATACATTAAGATTGTCATATTGGATCATCTTGGATCATAGCACCGAAATACCATACATATAGCATACGTGGGATAGAGATAGTTGCATTTTTGCATAGTAGGTTGTGCACAAGTTCCGTATCCGCCTATTGTGCAATCGTGCTAGCATCTCTCTAGTATTGTGCAACAAGAGCATTTTCGTGGATTCCATATTTTGGCTCACTTTTGGTTTGCACAATCCCACTTATCTATTTGCGTGTGTGTTTCCGTGTACCTCTATTTGCTTGGTCTACTTGTTGCATTTGCAAATTTGTGTACCTTTTCCAACATTATTGACGCTCACTTACAATTGCATCAAATTTTGTGCCACCATCCTCACCAAGCTCCACCATAAGCATTTATTTGTGTAGGTGTAAGAACCGACAAGGATTGGTACCAATAGTGCTATTTCATTGTCCGCATTTGAGTGAACTTGATTCATCATCAACATCGGTTAAAGGTACATTGGTGTAAGTTCTTCTCCTTCTACCACTCACATTTTTGCTTGGAATGATGGATAGGCCAAGTACTTCTACCAACCCACTCTTCATCGAACAAGACGACGACATGTCATCATACGTCACCAAGAATCACCTCTTTGGTGCACAACGAGCATTGCACCAAGAACAACAAGCAATGAGCGACTGCATCGACAACCTCGCAACCGACTTGCGACTTTCCGAGCAACGTACAAGAGACTACTTCGACAACAAGTTCGACGCTCACAAGCAAGAGAATGATGCAAGAATGGACGAGATCCGCGCCTTGATGAGAAACCGGCATCATTCCACTTCTTCATCCTCAAGACGGAGCCGCTCGAGTCGACACTCCGACGACACCTTCTACGACTCAAGTACACCTACTTCGAACACTCTTTGGCGTGCCGCACGTCAAGACCGTCATGCATCTCGCAACCCGCTACATGACAAGCATTCACAAGAGCAAGTTGATGAGCAAGTCCCTCGTCCTCAATCAAACCAAGACGCTTTTGCCCAAGCTCAAGAACGACAACGACTACGGCGCCAACAGGAAGAACGAGCGCGTCTACACCAAGACGAACAAGATGCCAAGGCTCAACGTTTTCAACAACAACAACGTGAAGCGCAAGCTCTTGAGGCGCAACGTGCCCTCCAAGCATCAAGTCGAGCCTTCGCCAACCGCAATCGCGAACGGCGCAATCAAGAGGAAGCCCTTCGAGAAGAAATCCAAGAAAGGAACTACCAACCCCATGTAAAAAACGTCAAGTCCGTCAAGCTCCACCTCAACCTCAAGTTCAACAAGAGCAAGTTGATCGTGGTATTCCTCCATGCCAAGAGCAACATGAAGACGATTGCAATCCACGTCAAGGGTGTCATCATCAACATCGCCAATTACACAATGAAGAGCAACGCTACGGAAAGCTAAAATTCACCATGTCCAAGTTCAATGGAAGCAATGACCCCGAAGACTACCTCTCATGGGCATTGAAGGTTGACAAAATCTTCCGGTTGCACAACTACGATGAAGCGAAGAAAATCGCTATGGCATCACTTGAGTTCCAAGACTATGTGCTCATATGGTGGGAACAAATCATTGAGCGACGACAAGTAAGAGGTGAACCTCCAATCACCACTTGGGCTCAAATGAAGGATGTCATGCGAGCACGTTTTGTGCCAACCTACTACAACCGCGACCTCTTCAAGAAACTCCAACTTCTCAAGCAAGGAACAAAGAGTGTTGAAGAATACTACAAGGAAATGGGGATAGCCATGATTCGAGCCAATGTCAAGGAAGATGATGAGAAAACTATGGCACGTTTCTTGAATGGACTCAATCATCCCATCAAGAAGATCGCCGACTTCCAACCATACTCCACCCTCATTGAGCTCGTACATCAAGCTACAAAGGCGGAACGTCAAGTGCAAGATGACTTCAAGTACGCCAAGTACTCATCCAAGACCTGCGGCTTCTCCAACAACCAAGCTTCAACACCTCCTCCAACATCGACATCAACCAAACCTTCTACAAACAACGACGACAAGTCGAGTTACAAGAGAAATTCGACAAGTTCAAGTCGTCCTCCTCCTACTACAAGCAACCTCAAGCCGCGTGCTTCATCATCTACTCCGACCGATGAGACCATCAAAACAAGCTCCTTCAAGTGTTTTACTTGCGGCGGCCGAGGCCACAAGTCCTACGAATGCACCAACAAGCGCACCATGATCCTCAACGATGACGGCACATATGATTCAATGAGTGATGAGGAGATGGAAGCCCTTGAGCAAGTGGCCATGCACCGGAGAGTGAACGAAGATGAAGATGAGCAAGTCTTTTGCGATGAGGATTCGAGCCCCGCTCTCGTTGTCTCCAAGGTCTTGACCCTTCAGCATCAACAAGAAGAAGACCAAAGATGCCACATCTTCCACACAAAGGCCGGCATCAACGGAAGGTCCGTCAAGGTCATCATCGATGGAGGTAGTTGCCACAACTTGGCAAGTGAAGAACTATGTTCCAAACTTCATTTGGTCAAGAGGAAGCACCCGCACCCCTACAAGGTTCAATGGCTAAGTGACTCCGACACTATACGAGTCGAGCATACGGTCCAAGTCTCCTTCAAAATTGGTGCTTATGAAGACACGTGGAGTGTGATGTGGTCCCAATGACCGTTTGCCACCTACTTCTAGGTCGACCATGGCAATTCGACCGTGGTGTCATCCACAATGGGCGCACCAATCACTATAGCTTCAAGATGAAAGGGAAGGAATATGTTCTACGACCTATGTCTCCTAGTCAAGTGATAGCCGACAAGCATGCCACCCATCATAGAGACAAGAGTGAGACAGTGATCCACCGAAAAGTGAGTGCGAGCCACAAGCCAAACTTGAGCGCCACTTCGCCTAGAGAGAAATACCTCATCCTATTTGCCACCAAAAGTGAGATGAGAGAAGTGTGTGAGAACCCATCTAGTGTGATGCACTTTGTCCTTGTGTGCAAGGATGGAGACCCAACAACTAACACCTCTCATGAGCTACCTTTAGTGTTTAAATCTCTTCTGCAGGAATTCCAAGATATTTTCCCCGATGAGCTACCTCCGGGTCTACCTCCTCTTCGAGGCATTGAGCATCGAATCGACCTCATCCCCGGAGCGCCTCTACCAAACAAAGCTCCATACCGAGTCAATCCCGAAGAAACCAAGGAGATTCAACGGCAAGTACAACAACTCATCGACAACGGTCATGTATGTGAAATCCTAAGCCCTTGTGCCGTTCCCGTTATACTTGTGCCTAAGCCCGATGGAAGTTTCCTCTTGTGTTCCGATTGTAGACCTATAAATGCTATTACTGTTAAGCTATAGGCATCCCATTCCTCGCTTAGATGATATGCTTGATGAACTTAGTGGAGCCAACTTTTCTCAAAAATTGATCTAAAAGTGGCTATTATCAAATCCATACACGAGGGTGATGAATGGAAAACTGCTTTCAAAACCAAATTTGGTTTATATGAGTGGTTAGTGATGCCTATGGGTCTTCGGAGGCTCCGGTACTTTCGTGCATCTTATGCATCATGTGCTTCATCCTTACATTGGAGTCTTTGTTGTGGTTTACTTGACGATATTCTTGTGTTTAGCAAAACCATGAAAGAACATCTTAATCATGTTAGGGCTGTTTTGCAAACCCTTCGCAAGGAAAGTCTTTACGCAAACATGAAAAAATGCACATTTGGTGTTGACAAAGTGGTTTTCTTGGGTTTTGTAGTATCCTCAAAGGGTGTCCATGTTGATGAATCTAAAATTGAAGCAATTAAAAATTGGCCCCAACCCACCAATTTGCAACAAGTGCGTAGCTTTCTTGGTCTTGCGGGTTTTTATCGTCGCTTTGTGAAAGATTTTAGCACAATTGCCGCTCCTTTTCATGCCTTGAGTAAGAAGAATACTCCCTTTGTTTGGGTAACTTTGCAATCAACCGCTTTTGATGAGCTCAAGTCTTTGCTTATTCATGCTCCGATTCTTGCGTTGCCCAATTTTGACAAAACTTTTGAGGTTCATTGTGATGCAAGTGGTACCGGAATTGGCGGAGTTTTGATGCAAGAAAAACGAGCCATTGCTTATTTTAGTGAAAAACTCTCCGGTGCTCAAATTAATTATCCCATCTATGACAAAGAATTGTATGCTTTAGTGCGTGTGCTACATGTTTGGGAACATTACCTTAGACCTCATGAGTTTGTCATCCATACCGATCATGAAACACTTAAGTACCTCAAAGGTCAAACTAAGTTGAACAAGCGTCATGCAAAATGGAGTGAATTTATTGAATCTTTTCCTTATGTGATCAAGTACATTAAGGGTAAAGAAAATGTAGTTGCCGACGCGCTTTTACGCATATGCATGCTTGTCACTCAACTTGAGTTGAATGTTATTGGTTTTGAGCATATAAAAGACTTGTATGAGCATGATCCATCTTTTGCTATTCCTTATGCTAAGTGTTTGACGCATACTTCTTGGGAACAATATTACATCAAGGATGCTTATGTTATGAGAGCTAACAAACTATGCATTCCCGAGTCATCTCTTCGTTTTCTCCTTTTGCAAGAGGCTCATGGAGGCGGACTCATGGGACACTTTGGACGTGACAAGACATTCGCCACGCTCTCCAACAACTACTTTTTTCCCAAGATGTTCCGCGACGTCTCACGCTTCACCAACCGTTGCTCTACATGCCGCAAAGCTAAGTCTAAAGCTCAATCCCACGGTCTTTACATGCCCCTTCCTATTCCTTATCAACCTTGGGAAGACATCAGCATGGACTTTGTACTTGGGTTGCCTAGAACGCAAAATGGAAAGGATTCCGTGTTTGTTGTTGTGGATAGATTTTCTAAGATGGCACATTTCATTCCTTGCAACAAGATAGACGATGCTTCACATGTTGCAAATCTCTTTTGTAGGGAAATCTTGCGACTCCATGGAGTACCAAAGACAATCGTCTCCGATCGTGACGTCAAGTTCTTGAGTTACTTTTGGAAGACCCTATGCTCCAAGCTCGGAATCAAGCTCTTGTTCTCATCGGCATACCATCCTCAAACCGACGGCCAAACAGAGGCGACGAACTGCACACTATCCACTCTACTTCGTGTCTTGATCAAGAAGAACATCAAGGAGTGGGAAGCATGTCTACCCATCGCCGAGTACGCCTACAACCGTGCAACACATTCGACTACCGGCAAGTCCCCCTTCGAGGTCGTCTACGGCTTCAACCCGTTGTCCCCATTGGACATTCTACCTCTTCCTCTACAAGAGTGCACCAACATGGATGCGAGTGCATGGGCAAGCTACATCAAGAAGATGCATGAGGATACAAGACAAACCATCGAGCGCCAAGTACAACGACTAGCGACCAAGCTCAACGTCAACAAGCAACCCATGGTCTTCAACATTGGTGATCTAGTGTGGCTACACCTTCGCAAGGACCGCTTCCCCAAAGAATGCAAGTCCAAGCTTCTTCCTAGAGCCGATGGACCTTTCAAGGTGCTAGCACGCTATAACGACAACACCTACAAGATCGACCTACCTCGAGACAAGTACAATGTGAGTGACATCTTCAATGTCAAGGACCTCACACCTTACCATGGAGATGAAGCTTTTGATCCGAGGTCGGATCTCTCCCAACGGAGGGGAGATGATGCGGAGCATCCCTCACTCATCCCCATGGACGTGCCTACATGTCCCTCAACACCACTTGGACCCATGACACGAGCCCGAGCTAAGGCTATCGAAGATAAGGTGAATTCGCTCCTCTCCGAACTCCCTCTTCCTACTCACAAGACATGGCTACTACCTCATTCGGAGACTCTATGTGTAATCAGGTACATGGAGGTGAGCCAAGGATCAACTACTTGCAAGAGCCAAGATGGCGAGGACTGCAAGCATATTGAAGAAGAAGAAGAGATGCTGCTGAAGGCATAGGCACCGGACGATCGATGCCTTCCGAACGTCCGGCGAGTCCCAGGACCCGGACGACCGGACTCCCCGGACGTCCGACACTTTGCCACCCGAACCAAAACTACGGACGACCGAAGCCTCCGGACGTCCGACCGACGACGCTCAATCGAATCTACGGACGACCGACAACTTCCGGACGCCCAGATCGTCACGAAGCTCCGGACGACCGACCCTCTCCGGACGTCCGACGCGCCCACGACAGAACTGATTCTACGGACGCCCGAGCCCGTCCGGACGTCCGGACTGTCCCGAGCCTCCGGACGTCCGACGCCTTCCGGACGTCCGACGCCTGTGTGTTGACTTCGTTTAGGCCGCAACCCTTGTACCCCTTCGCCCCTAGACTATATATACTCCTTCTTCCCCAACTTTCTAGGGTTAGCTTTGGTTTAGCTCATGTTTGTGTGAGAGCCTTGCTCATCCACTTGGTTACTTCTCCTCGGAGCTCGGGACCTCTACGGAGAAGATCCCCCAAGCGGATTCAAGACCCCCTTCAAGGGTGGACCCCATCAAGACCTCCTCTCAGAGAAGAACGGCTACTCGTGTATCCTTACCTTTGTTGATTGTGGATCATATGTATCTCTTTGTGTTCGGTGATCTAGAACTTGTGTGATTGATTCCTTGTTGGTTGAGTGATCTCTCTCTCGTTTCCTCCGTGTTTCCCTTTGTTCTTCCGCGTGTTCTTCATGATTCCCAGTAGGATCCAGTCCAAACGTGAAAGATCGTCCACATAGGGTTCCGCCCTACATCATCTTGGTATCATGAGCCACGTTGATCACGTTTTTGGAGCCCCTACCCCTCTTTTTCTAGCTTGATTTTGTTGTTTTTGTCCTAATTCCGAAAATTCCCCACCAAAAATAGCCCCAAATTTTTATTTGATTTGTTTGTGAGTTGAGATTTTGTTGGATTTGGTCCATGGATTTCAGTTGCTGCGTGTGGATCTAGCTTTTCCCTCCTTCCCCACCCTTTTCCATCCACCAAATCACTCGATTTCGACCTCACAATTTCCTTCTTCCCCGAAATCTCGCAGTTCTTCCCGAGCCCGATTTTTGCCCAGTCTCCGGACGACTGGAAACGGTCGGACGTCCGACGAGGTCCGGATGACCGTAAATGCCCGGACGTCCGTAAAACCATGACGAACCTGAACTTTGTCAGTTCGCCACCACCTCAGCCCCACCTTCCACCACATCTTCCAAAACCACATACACCACCATCCTCCCCAATACATCCTATGACGATTTTACCACATTTTGGTCCTTGAGATTTTGAGTTGTGGCTTCCGTATCCTCTTGTGTTTCGGCTATCTAGGTGCGGTTCGATTTCATCATCACCACGGCTCAACTTCGCAAGGGTCTCATCATCGCCAAGGACGGTAACTTTGACGACATCTTTGTCAAACATTGCATTTGCATTGATACCCACATTGTCCCTACTTTTGCGTAGCGTACCCATCGAGACTAGCCGTTGAGTATTGCAGGCAATGTGACTTGTGCACATTAGTGATCATACTCCGTAGCATACATAACATACCACCGTGGTGCATATCTTGGAATCCATTTGTGTGTCACAAAGTTGTCATAGCATACACAATTGCTATCTTGGTTCGTGAAGTTTTGCATGAGAAAAGAGCTCAAAAGTGAAAGAGCCACACAAGCTTTTAAGCAAAGAGGAAAGATAAGCAAAGAGGAAAGAGTCCACATAGGGTTCCGCCCTACATGAGCTTCTTTGGCCTTTCCTTTTTTTCTTTTCCTTTTTTTGGTTTTTTTGGGACAATGCTCTATTAATGATGATCATCACACTTCTATTTACTTACAACTCAATATTACAACTCGATACTAGAACAAAGATATGACTCTATATGAATGCCTCCGGCGGTGTACCGGGATGTGCAATGATCTAGCATAGCAATGACATCAAAAAACGGACAAGCCATGAAAACATCATGCTAGCTATCTTGCGATCATGCAAAGCAATATGACAATAAATGCTCAAGTCATGTATATGATGATGATGAAAGTTGCATGGCAATATATCTCGGAATGGCTATGGAAATGCCATGATAGGTAGGTATGGTGGCTGTTTTAAGGAAGATATAATGAGGCTTATGTGTGACAGAGCGTATCGTATCATGGGGTTTGGATGCACCGGCGAAGTTTGCACCAACTCTCGAGGTCAGGAAGGGCAATGCATGGTACCGAAGAGGCTAGCAATGATGGAAGGGTGAGAGTGCGTATAATCCATGGACTCACATTAGTCATAAAGAACTCATATACTTATTGCAAAAGTTTATTAGCCCTCGAAGAAAAGTACTACTACACATGCTCCTAGGGTGATAGATTGGTAGCAAAAGACCATCGCTCGTCCCCGACTGCCACTCATAAGGAAGACAATCAATAAATACCTCATGCTCCGACTTCGTTACATAACGGTTCACCATACGTGCATGCTACAGGAATCACAAATTCCAACACAAGTATTTCTACAATCCACAACTACCCACTAGCATGACTCTAATATCATCATCTTTATATCGCAAAACTATTGCAAGGAATCAAACATATCATATTCAGCGATCTACAAGTTTATGTAGGATTTTATGACTAACCATGTGATTGACCAATTCCTGTCATCTCTCTCAATAGATATAAGTGAAGCAAGAGAGTTTAATTCTTTCTACAAAAGATATGCCCACGCTCTAACATATAAAGGTGAAGCAAAAGAGCATTCTACAAATGGCGGTTGTCTATGTAAAGAGAAACAGGCAATCCAAACTTCAAATGATATAAGTGAAGCACATGAAGCATTCTATAAAGCCATACTCAAAAGATATAAGTGAAGTGCATAGAGAATTCTATAAATCAACCAAGGACCATCTCATACCAGCATGGTGCATAAAAGAAAAATGAAAAATAAATGCAAAAGACGCTCCAAGACTTGCACATAATGCATGAACGAAACAAATTCGAAAACATACCAATACTTGTTGAAGAAAGAGGGGATGCCTTCCGGGGCATCCCCAAGCTTAGACGCTTGAGTCGCCTTGAATATTTACTTGGGGTGCCTTGGGCATCCCCAAGCTTGAGCTCTTGCCTCTCTTCCTTTTCCTCATATCGAGACATCCTCGATTAGACACTACATCCACACAAAACTTCAACAGAAAACTCGGTAAGATCCGTTAGTATAATAAAGAAAATCACCACTTTAAGTACTGTTGCAAACCAATTCATATTTTGTTTTTGCATTGTGTCTACTGTAATATAGCTTTTCCATGGCTTAATCCACTAATATAAATTGATAGATTCATCAAAACAAGCAAACTATGCATCAAAAACAGAATCTGTCAAAAACAGAACAGTCTGTAGCAGAACATTCACCATACTTCTGCTACCCAAAAAACTCTACAAAAATTAGGAAAAATAAACAAATTATACCTCAAGACATTGCAAAAATAATCGGAACCATTTGACGTTCCAGTAAAATATTAAAATTCGCGCACTACAGCCAAAGTTTCTGTCCTGCACCGTACAAACCAACAAGCATTGTAAACATCCTAAAGGCAAACCTTGGCACATTATTTTTATAATACAATGGAATTGTACAAGGATAATTATTTTATTGAAAAGTTTCTGTAATTAAGATTCACAAAGTTCCCATGGGCCTGAACAAGTTTAAGGACGTCCCCCACTTTCACAATGCTCGTCTCTCTCACTTTCACTTTTCTTTTTGAAAAAGTTTTGGGTTCCCCTCTTTATTTTTGTTGTTTTTAAACTACATGAAAGCACTCAACAGAAATAAATGACTCTCTAAAACTTCCAGGTTGTCTCCCTGGCAGCGCTTTCTTTAAAGCCATTAAGCTAGGCATATAGTGCTCAAGTGGTGAATCCACCCGGATCCCAAGGTATATCAAAGCCAATTTTAATTAGCAATCATTTATAATTTAGTAGTAAGCACAAAGTAACATATATCATGTAATGACGAAGTTTAACTCTCTCCCTATGCATCGGCATGTCATAAAAGAACAATTCATGCACACATAGTAAAGGCCAATGCATAGTATAAGAAATTTCTTGCAATTTCATAGTATGGGAAACATAGAGAGGTGGAGAAATAGTTCCTCTCTCATAATAATTGCAAGTAGGAGCAGCAAGCACATGCATATTACATCCATCAAAATCATCATGTGCAATGGTAAAAGGCAACCCATCAATATAATCCTTACTAAGCACAAACTTCTCTGATATAATGTAGTCGGGAGAATTCAAAAAGATAATAGGACTATCATGCGTGGGTGCAATTGCAACAATTTCATGTTTATCATAAGGAACTATAGCAAGTTCATCTCCATAAGCATAATTCATATTGGCATCTTGGACATAAGCATAGCAAGCATCATAAAAAAGGGATATTTCAAACAAATTCAAGGGATCATAGCAATCATCATAGCAATCATACTTCGGTAAGCACGAAGGGGAATTAAATAATGTATGAGTTGGAGGGTTACTCTCATTAGAAGGTGGGCACGGGTAGCTAATCCGCTCTTCCTCCTTTTGTTCTTTGCTCTCCTCATCATCTTTTTCATCCAATGAGCTCACTGTTTCATCAATTTCTTCTTCCATAGCTTCCTGCAAAATATTAGTCTCTTCTTGGACAGCGGAGACTTTCTCAATAATGCATTAATATAGTAATTTTATTCATAATTTTCATAGCAATATCTAAGTATAGCAAGATTTTCAGGCCTATAAGCATCATCATCTAAAGCTTCATACTTTTAAAACAAAGATTCAATTTCATAAGCAGCCTTAAAAGCAACAAATTCTTCTATTTGTTCCACATCATAGTAATCATATATACCATTAGCATAAGAAGCTAAGGTTTCATTATCATTAAATTTGCATGAAAAGGGAAGGTGTGGAGCCTCCATCCTAGAGCAACAAGTAATATCATATTTCAAGCATAGATTCCAGGCATACCAACGCAACATAATAAATTGATCCCATAATAGTTTCCCTTTTTGTGTCGAGCGATAAGCCCTAAAGTATTCACGTTGATCCAACGTGTCTCCCATTATAAAGTTGAATGGGGTTTTCTCAGGATTATCAAAGTAGTATATAATATCTCTCGCATAATGAGAATCGAGGGTTTTAGGAGTTACCCCATCCTCATGAGTAGCAAGTACAGCTATTTTTTTGGTATTTTGTGTTCCATATCCATAACTAAAGATAGAGAACAACTTAGAAGAGCAAATAAAATTTACTTAGTGATAAAGCAAACAAGCACACACGAGAATATTCACCCCACGCTATGACTCCCCGGCAACGGCGCCAGAAAAAGGTCTTGAAAACCCACAAGTATAGGGGATCGCAACAGTTTTCGATAAGTAAGAGTGTCGAACCCAACGAGGAGCTAAAGGTAGAACAAATATTCCCTCAAGTTCTATCGACCACTGATACAACTCTACACACGCTTAACGTTCGCTTTACCTAGAACAAGTATGAAACTAGAAGTACTTTGTAGGTGTTTTTGGATAGGCTTGCAAGAAAGTAAAGAGCACGTAAATAAAACTAGGGGCTGTTTAGATGAAGACACAACTAAAGTAAATATAGCGAGTGTGGAAAAGTGGTGGTAGGAGTTGTGGAATTGTCCCTAAGAAATTGACTATGTTACTAGACCGGTAATCACTATTGCAATTCTATTTGAGGGAGAGGCATAAGCTAACATACTTCCTCTACTTGGATCATATGCACTTATGATTGGAACTCTAGCAAGCATCCGCAAATACTAAAGATTCATTAAGGTAAAACCCAACCATAGCATTAAAGTATCAAGTCCCCTTTATCCCATACGCAACAATCCCCTTACTCGGGTTTGTGTTTTAGTCACTCACGCAACCCACTATAAGCTAATCATAAACATATTGCAACACCTTACAACGGGAATCCCTCATGCTTGCGCGACATGGAGGGCACAACAGGACAGCACCAATAATAAAACATGCAACTCAAACCAATCATAGCAATTCATCAATCACCGATAGGACAACGGAAATCTACTCAGACATCATAGGATGGCAACACATCATTGGAAAATAATATGAAGCATAAAGCACCATGTTCAAGTAGAGGGTATAGCGGGTTGCGAGAGAGTGGACCGCTGTAGATAGAGGGGGGAAGGTGATGGAGATGTTGGTGAAGATGACAGCGGTGTTGGTGAAGATCGCGGTGATGATGATGGCACCCGGGGGCGTTCCGGCGCCACCGGAAGCAAGGGGGAGAGAGGCCTCCTTCTTCTTCTTATTCTTCCTTGACCTCCTCCCTAGATGGGAGAAGGGTTTCCCCTCTGGTCCTTGGCTCCCATGGCTTGGGAGGGGTGAGAGCCCCTCCGAGAATGGATCTATCTCTCTGTTTCTGCGTTCTCAGATTCTACCCCTTCACCGTTTCTTAAATATCCGGAGATCCGTAACTCCGATTGGGGTGAATCTTTCGCTCAGATTTTTCTCATAAAATTAGCTTTCTTGCGGCAAAAGAAGAGCGTCTACCGCCTCACGGGTGGCCCAGGAGAGCCCAGGGCGCGCCTGCCTCCCTGGGGAGCGACCCCCTGTCTCGTGGCCACCCCGGACACCGTTTCGCGTTGATTCTTCCTCCGAAAAATCCCAAATATTCCAAAATAATTCTCCGTCCGTTTTTATCCCGTTTGGATTCCGTTTGATATTGGTTTTCTGCGAAAAATAAAACATGCAATGCAGACAGAACTGCACCGGCAATCGGATCAATATGTTAGTCCCAAAAATAGTATAAAAAGTTGCCAAAAGTATATGAAAGTTGAAGAATATTGGCATTGAACAATCAAAAATTATAGATACGACGGAGACGTGAAAGTGCGTTATATCAACTAGAGGGGGGGTGAATAGGCGATTTTTATGAATTCTTCACTGAGGAATTTGCCGGTGAGGAAATTCCTTAGCGAAGAACTACTTGCAGCGGAATAAGTACTCAGAAGTATGCATAACAGAATACAGGCATGGTCATCATGATGAAATGAAGACAAGCACAGAGTACATAAAGCGTAATCACAGGATAACACAAGATGAAGACAAACAGACTGAAGAAGTTGAACTGAGTAAATTGAGAAAGTCTTCAGTCAAAGTCTTCAAACACAGATATGAACAATCACTCAACATAGTAATGAGGAAATGAAAGAGTTGAGGATATAGAACCAGTAAGCTTGGTGAAGACAATGATTTGGTAGACCAGTTCCAACTGCTGTCTCAGTTGTACGTCTGGTTGGAGCAGCTGAGTATTTAAACTCGAGGACACACAGTCCCAGACACCCAGTCCCTGAGCACGCAGCTCAGGACACCAAGTCTTCACCGTATTCTCCTTGAAGTAAGGTCACACAGACCTCGTCCAATAACTCGTGGTAAGTCTTCAGGCGACTTCCAAACCTTCACAGACTCGGTCACTCGGCGATCCATAATTCCTCTTGGATGCTCTAGACCGTGACGCCTAACCGTCTGGAAGAAGCACAATCTTCAAAGGTAACAAGCGTCGGATTCATGCAGGATCAATCTCTTCATTGATGCTCAATCACTTTGGGTTTGTAGGTGTTTGGGTTTGGGTTTGGGTTTCTCCTCACTCGATGATTTTCGCTCAAAGTCCTCGGAGGATGGGTTGCTCTCAAATGACAAGTGTCAAGTTCTCTTGGAGCAGCCAACCAGCTAGTGGTTGTAGGGGGCGGCTATTTATATCCTAGGGAGCAGCCCGACATGATAATACATAAATGCCCTTCAATGATATGACCGTTAGGTGGATAAGATATTTTTGGGACAGCTGGCGCGCAACACAGCAACGGTCGGAAATTTGACTCTCAAATTCCTCAGGGCTATCATGATCCTCACTGTAGGCAATCCGACTTTGGCGAATTTTAACTCCTCGGTCAGAATAAATTCCTCGTGACCGTAAGAACTTCGCCTCTATCATCAAGAAATTGACTGAATCGTATGAGATTTCCAATGGCTTCACTCAAGGGATTGATAGGTGTAGGATTTTGAGTTGAGCATCACATGGAGATTTTTCCTTAGTATTTCCTCGACCCCTTTTACAAGACGGTGTTTCCTATGACTCAAGAAAGAGAAAACGAAACTACGAAAACAAAAGTCTTCACGCTTCATGTTCCTCAAATGAATACCAAGTCTTCAAGGTCACACCAATTTCTTCACTTTCAAAGTCTTGTAAAGTCTTCGAATATCAAAGTCTTCAATCGAAGAACTTCATTTTAGGGTCGACTTTCTCTATAGATATCAAACTCCTCATAGACTTATAGACCTGTGTACACTCATAAACACATTAGTCCCTTAACCTATAAGTCTTCAATACACCAAAATCACTAAGGGGCACTAGATGCACTTACAATCTCCCCCTTTTTGGTGATTGATGACAATATAGGTTAAGTTTTCAAAGGGGATAAACATATGAAGTGTAAATACTGATATTTAGGAATTTGATTGCAAGATATAGAAGAACTCCCCCTTAAGATGTGCATAGTGAGGAATTTGCTTTTGAGGCAATGCACATTTGAAGAGTTGAATCATGGAGATCTCCCCCTATATCTTGTAATTCATACACGCATTTGACATATAATATGAAGAATTTGAAATGCATGATGAAATATGGTGACAGATGTAATTCATCATGTGTGTATTAACATGTAACGAGGAATAAGCATGCAGAGGAACACATCAAAAGTATCAGAGCACCATCGGGTTTAAGATTACAACTCGATCCAATAAAGTTTCAGAAGAGCGAGAGTTGTAACTTAGCAAAAAAACGCCCATATAATAGACCCGCTTGAATACTAACTCAAATTTCTCCCCCTTTGTCATCGAATGACAAAAAGGATCGAAACTGAGAACTAACGCCCCTGAAGAATATCAAGTTGATGGAGGAGCGCCGGCGTTGTCGGGGTCGGTTGTCGTAGTAGGGCCTGCTGCAGTGTCGTCCAAGTCTTCATTTTCATCTGTGTCGCGCGATGAAGAATAAGAGCTGGCCACCAAGGAAGGAACCTTGACCTTCTTGTATTTCTTCGGAGGAGGTGCAGAACAGTCAAATTCTACCTTCAGACCCATTTTCTTCAGATCTTCTTCGCTGTAGACATGAGACAAAATAGCCCAGGGACGGTTGAAGGTTTCATGGAGGTAGTATTTGTTATTCTTCACAGCATTCTGTGTTGAGGTCATGTTGTGAAGAATTGAACCAAAATGACGCTTGACCCATTTATGATTGCGATCAACTTTCTGATGAAGACTGAGGAGTAACTCACGATCAGTCATCACCCTGGGTGCTGTGGCTTGAGGATTTTGCTTGGCAGAGTTGTTGGCGGCAGAGTCATGTGTGGCGGAGTCATCATTGGTGGAGTAGGATGCAGCCTTGCGAAATTGACCATCCAATGGACGAATGCCTTCATCTATCACAGCAGTTGCCTTGCCTTTGTCACCAGCTGAGGAAAATGTCCGTTTGAGGACTTCAATCGAAGGCAAGTAGCTGCAGTGGTTCAGAGTATCAGCCTTGTAATCGAGTGAAGACTTTGTCCTGATGAACCTCATAATCCATGGTGCATAAGGCTTCAGCTCAAATGGTGACATAGCAATATTCTGACATCCAGTCCAGCACCCAAGAGTTCACATCTTCAGAATTTCCTGTGATGTGCAGCGTCGCATAGAATTGAAGAATGAGTTCTTCATTCCAATCACATATGTCAGTGCAGAAATTTAGCAATCCAGCATCGTGAAGAACACTGAGGACTGGCTCGAAGCACGACAGAGATTCCATGTCCACGTGAGGAATGTGTGCATGATCGAAGACTTTGTCTTTGTTGAAAAGCACAGAGGGATAGAAATTTGCTTAACTAGCAGTCCAGAAACGCCTCTTCCTTATGCGAGCAGACTCATATGGGTTGTAGTCAGTGAAGAATACAAGCTCGCCGAAGAAATCTTCAGCCTTGAACTTTTGCTTGCGTGAGAATGGATCCTTTGGTTTGGGCAGAGGAGTGTCAGTGAGTTGCATCACGACCTCAGGAATCGCAATCTCAGGTTCTTCGGGCTGAGGAATTTCTGGTTCCTCTTGATGGCGATCTGCAGCGCTCAAAGGATCGAGAGCAGCAGTTTCTTCAGCACTAGTGGCTGGAATTTCTTCATGCACAGACGAGGTGGGATGAGTTTCTTCAGAGCCCATTTGAACGGTTGGTGCAGTGGACTGAGAAATTTGTTGTAGTGGGGTGAAGAGTGGAGAATTGGGGTGCTGACTGTCCCAAAAGTCATCGTTCATCACTGGCGTTGTACTTCCAATATCCACGTCTTCATCTTCAATTTCTTCAACACCAGCCTCTTCAGCTATGAATTGAGGCATTGGTGAGGATACAACAGGTGTCGAAGGGATCGCATCCACTTCAATTTCTTCATCAATCTGCTCTGACGAAGCAGCAGAATGATTTTCTTCATCAGATTCGCTAGGGATCACATATTCATCACCAAAAGGAACAAGGTCCTTTGATGGCATGGTTGAGATCGGAATAGCATCAATGGGATTCTCAAACGAGCTGGTAATAGGCTTCATTTTCTTCGAGTCAAGAATCAAAGCGGTGATGCTTTCCTTTTCTTCACTGCAGCTCGCTCTGCAGCCTTGGTCTTCTTCACATCTGATGCAGATGGAAGCATAGGAGATGGTGTAGGCGCAGGAGGAGCTGAGGAATCTGGTTGATTTGCTTCAGGCGCAAAACTGATGCAGTTGCCCTGACTTCTTCATTTTCTTCAGGCGCACCACCAGAGGATGCCCTGGTAATTTCTTCAGCGGCTGGAATGGAGTCATCAGCCCTGGAACTAGCATTTTCTTCAGCAGTCTAAAAGTCATCGGCGGTGCTGGCATGTTCTTCAGTAGGCTGCGCAGAAGCTTCAGCCTGAGGAACTTCTTGTTGCGTTGGAGCTGCAACATTGGTGAACTTCTCAGTCAGTTTAACAAACCTGACTTTGGCTCCTTGCCAATGAGCATAGTAGGCGTTTAAGTTGTCGCTGAGGGCTTTGATTTCAGACTGAATTTTGATGAGTTCATCAGTTGTCATTTTGACAACGTTTTTCTTCAGGAACTTCTCTTTCCTGAACTGAGTCTTCTTGATCTGTCTGGCCTTCTCAAATTTCCATTTCTCTTCAGAGATGAAATGGGTCAGCATGTGACTTTGGCCAGGAGTCAAATGAAAATCAGGCATAGGGGTGTCTGGATCCTTGTGCCAGAGATCAATGTAATCGAGGATCAAATTAGGATCCAATAGCACTGGCACAGGTGTGCCTTTAGCTCTAGCGGCCCTTTCTTGTCTGTCTCTGATGATTTCTGCAACTTCATCATCATCAGCTTCATCGTCAGATGGCACTTGGAAGGCAACCTGTTTCTTCTTCGGACTTGGCCGAGGACCTCGTCTAGCCGTTGCCTTTGTCTTCAGCAGAGTGGGGCCAGATGAAGAATTTGGTGCAGCTGAGGAACTCGCTGAGACACCAGAGGGAATAGAGATGCCTGCAGTCCTTTGACACGTGGCCAGATGCACAGGTGCTGAGGACTTTGCCGGAGCAGCTGAGGACATTGGAGGAGGAGCTGAGGATTTTGAAAGAGCAGGAGCAGCATGAGGAATTGGCCGTGAGGGCTTTGAAGATCCTGGCCGTGAGGGCATTGCTGAGGAACTTGGCCGTGAGGGCATAGTTGGTGAAGCACTTGGCTTGTGCGCGGGCTTCTTTGCCATTGATTTCCTAGGCTTGACAGAGGCCTTAGTGACGGCAGCAGGAGCAGAGTCTTCATTGAATTTCCTCACTACTTCTTTGGCTTGTCTTGCCAACTTGGCTTGGCGCTTGGCCCATTCTTCAGGAAAATCCTCACCACGCTTGATGCTGGTGAGGTCAGCTTCTTGGCCAGGTGCCAACGGAGCTCTTGGGCATGGAGGTTTAAGTGCGAATTTCTTCATATACTTTGGAGTTACATACTTGTACTCCCTCCATTCTCTTGCCCATCTCCTTTCAATCCTCTGTATGCGCACCTTGCGTGAATTTTTGTCCTCCTTGCCAAATTTGGCCTCATCAGGAGTACAGTATCCAACATAGATGTCCTCAGGTATTTCAAAATCAGTCATGACCTCAGGCCTCTTTCCTCCTTTCTGTGGCTTCTTACCGTCTGCCATATTCTTTAGTTGAGGAATTTGAACAATCGAATTCTCTGAAGAAGTATGCAACTTTTCTTCGAGGAACGCTGCAAATGAGTTAAGTTGATGAGAACCTAGTGATTCAGCAGCGGACATGAGTATCTGTGAACAGAGTATAGTTGCGAGGAATTTGGAGAGGTCATATGCGTTCTCAGAAGGTTTTTTTAAAGAACAAGTTTGAGGAATTTGACCAGATGAGCCTTGAAGAATTTCACTAAGCGTTCTTTGTCTTAGGTTCCAGAGTTGTATAAATAGAGGATCCACACAATTGAGGAATCTTGAACAAAAATCATTGCTTAGAGAAACAAATCAAGAGCATATGACGTGTGAGGTGTTCATATGTGTGAAGATTTGAAGAATAAACACCTTTGAAGATTTTCAGGAAGGCTTGAGAATCAAAGCGAGCAATAAAAGTAACTTTTAATTACCCGAAGTGAAGAACACGACGAACAGAGAAGTGTAGATTTGAAGCTCGTCAGTTCAGATATTCCACGCCCTAACTCGGTGGAGGAAGACAGCTACGGCGGCGGAATGAAGATTTCCACGGCCGGCGCGAGTACGACGGCGACGAGGTCGAGGCAGTGAAGCTCTTCCTCACCGGCGACGGTGGAGTAGCGGCGGCGCTAGGGTTTGAGAAGCTCGAGCGGAGTAAAGGAAGTGAGGAAGGGGAGAGGGGGTATTTATAGTCACAGTGAAAAACTATTCGCCCGAAGATTTAGGACGAACGTGCCCCTGACCCTTCTCATTCGCTTGACATGTGTCACCCACATACTGAAAAGTGGAGATCGTGTTAGATCTTGGGTGAATAGATAAGTCTATCGTAGGAAGCGGAACGGTTTGAGCGGCAAAGCTGAAAATTTGGATAAGATTAGTTTTAAAGTTCCGTTCGCAATTTCTTCAGCTGACAAGGACACAGTGAAGATTTTGAACGAGTTTCAAATAGAACGCGCATGAAGAATTTGTGAATATATTGGGTTGAGTATAGCATAGAGGGGGAAGGGTCCGACCACATTCACTTAGCAGAAAATGCAACTTGAAGAAATAGCCATAAGTGAATGATGTAGAGGACATAAACCCATATATATATATATATATATATATACACGACGGAAACAGTGAAGATTTTGCAAAGTTGAAGAATTTGAAAAACAGAAGAATTTCAAAACTGAGGAAAAACTCAAATTGAAGATTTTCAACTTTGGTGGTGGCGTGACCCACCGTATAAGAATGATGATTTCAGACACCGCGTACAATTGTCGTAGGGTTCTGAGTATCAAATTCTTCATTAATTTGTTCACACTTAGAGTGTTGTTCTTCATTGATTGAGGAAAAACGTTTCTTCATGTGTTGCACATCTATGTCATCAATTTTGCATAAGTGTTAGAATGAGTGTCCTTTTCAAAGAACATTCGAAGATTCTAAGATATTTAGCTCGCACCGCAACTTGCTAATTCTCTTCTCATCCAAGGGCTTTGTGAAGATATCGGTTAGCTATTCTTCAGTCTTCACATGCTCGATGGAGATGTCGCCCTTCAACACATATCACGAAGAAAATGATGTCGAATCTGAATGTGCTTTGTCTTCGAGTGCTGAACTGGGTTGTGAGCAATCTTGATGGCACTCTCATTGTCATAGTAGAGAGGCACATTCTTCACGTTGATGCCGTAGTCCTTGAGAGTTTGCTTCATTCACAGCAATTGAGCACAGCAAGAACCAGCAGCAATGTACTCAGCTTCCGCAGTAGACAGTGATACGCAGTTCCTGTTTCTTCAAGGACCAACAAACCAAAGATCATCCGAGGAAATGACAAGTACCAGATGTTGACTTGCAGTCCACACGATCACCAGCATATTCAGAGTCAGAATATCCAATGAGATCAAAAGCAGAGCCCTTGGGGTACCATAATCCTAGTATTGGTGTGTGAGCTAAATATCAAAGAATATGCTTCACAGCCTGATGGTGTGATTCCTTCGGTGTAGCTTGAAATCGGGCACACATGCAAACACTAAGCATTATATCTGGCCTAGATGCACATAAGTACAATAAAGAACCAATCATGGAGCGGTATACCTTGTGATCAAGTCAATACCATTTTCATCAATTGCATAGATGGCCATTTGTGGGCATAGGAATTTTGACGCCTTTGCAATCTTGCATGCCAATTTCATCGTAACATCCTTGAGGTATTTCTCCGAGATATGAATATGACATTGCGTTGTTGATTTAATTTGAAGACCTAAGAAGAATTTCAACTCTCCCATCATAGACATTTGATATTCTTCACTCATCATATAGGCAAATTCATCACTATAACGTTGGTCAGTACAACCAAAGATAATATCATCAACGTATATTTGGCACACAAATAGTTCACCATCATAAGATTTAGTAAAGAGAGTAGGGTCGAGTGAACCGCGTGTGAAGCCATTCTTCATGAGGAATTCCTTCAAAGTATCATACCACGCCCGAGGGGCCTGCTTGAGGCCGTAGAGGGCCTTGTTGAGTCTGAAGACTTTCTCAGGATTCTTTGGATCTTCAAAACCTGGGGGTTGAGCAACATATACTTCTTCCTCAAGCTTACCATTGAGGAATAAACTTTTCACATCCATTTGATACAAAGTGATATCATGATGGTTAGCATAAGCAAGTAATATGCGAATAGCCTCAAGTCTAGCAACATGTGCAAAAGTTTCATCGAAATCAATTCCTTCAACCTGTGTGTAGCCTTGAGCTACAAGTCGTGCCTTATTCCTCACCACAAGGCCATTTTCATCTGTTTGTTGCGGTAGATCCACTTTGTGCCAATGATATTATGCTTGCGAGGATCTGGACGTTTGACCAGTTCCCAGACGTTGTTGAGCTTGAACTGATGTAATTCTTCTTGCATGGCCTGAATCCACTCAGGCTCCAGAAATGCTTCGTCTACCTTAGTGGGCTCTATGATAGAGACAAAAGCATAGTGCCCACAAAAGTTAGATAAATGTGAAGCTTTTGAGCGTGTGAGAGGACCTGGTGCTTCAATGTCATCGATGATCTTTTCAACTTGCACTTCTTTTGCAACGCAAGGATGAGCTGGTTGCCGTCGAGGAATTTGATCAGCATTTTCTTCAAAGACCATTTTCTTCAGATTGTCTTGTGTGCATTAGCTCGACGCTCTTCTTGTTCGGAATGAATTCTTCAGCAGATTCTTCAAGAGGAATGACATCCTCGCCGCTTTGAACTTGATAGAATCCTCGGTGCTGGTTCATCTATCACGAAGGTAGGTGCTCTCTTTGCAAGCCATTAGTTTCATCGAATCAAGACATCTACAGTTTCAACAATCTTGTAAAGAACATTGTTGAAGACTCAGAGGTGTGTGAGTCCTTTCCGTAACCAAGCATAAAACCTCATGTGCTTTCGTGCAAATTTAGAATTGTGATGAGGATCTCTAATCCAACAGTTAGCAATCAAGACTTTGAAATAACTCACATTGGGTTTCTTGTCAGTGAGGAGTTCATAGGCAGTCTTCTTGAAGAATTTGTGAAGATATACTCTGTTGATGATATGGCATGCGGTATCAATTGCATCAATCCAAAAACAACGAGGCGTTTGTATTCATCAAGCATAGTGCGAGCCATTTCAACAAGAGTTCTGTTCTTGCGCTCCACGACGCCATTTTGCTGAGGAGTATAAGGAGCAGCTAACTGATGAGTAATACCAAGTTCATCAAGATAGTCATCAAGACTGGAATTCTTGAACTCAGTTCCATTGTCACTCCTGATGTGCTTGATCTTCACACCAAAGTTGGTTGAAGCCCTCGAGGAAAATCGTTTGAAGACTTCCTGCACTTCATGTTTGTAAGTAACAATGTGTACCCAAGTGTAGTGAGAATAATCATCAACAATAACAAAGCCATATAGGGATGCATCATTAGTGACTGCTGACTAATGGTTAGGACCAAAGAGGTCCATGTGAAGCAATTCGAATGGTCGAGTAGTGGTTATGATAGTCTTCGCTGGATGCTTGGCCTTGGTCATTTTTCCAGCTTCACAGGCTCCACACAAGTGATCCTTGAGGAATTTGACATTCTTGATGCCAATGACATGCTTCTTCTTTGCAAGCGTGTGTAAATTCCTCATGCCTGCGTGACCAAGTCGTCGATGCCATAGCCAGCCTTCTGAAGCTTTTGCAAGTAGGCACACGGCTGGTTGTGGTCCTGTAGAGAAATCAACAATATACAAGTCTCCTCTCCTAGAGCCTCCGAAGACTTTGGAATGGTCAGCTTCCATAACCACAACACAACGATACTTGCCAAAGACAACTACCATATCAAGATCATAAAGCATTGAGATAGACATGAGGTTGTATCCTAAGGACTCAACAAGCATGACTTTGTGCATGTGTATGTCCTTAGAGATCGCAACCTTACCTAGACCCAATACCTGACTTTTGCCTTTGTCAGCAAAGATGACATGCTTCAGATGCGATGGATATAAGGGACCATCCATCAATAGATTCTTAACACAAGTCATGTGATTTGTACATCCACTATCGAGGACCCACTCAGAGGCTTTGGGTTGATCATCCTGCAGATGAATTAGTGCAGCTTACGAACTCATATACTTCATCAGTGAAGAATATGATATCAAATTCATCGATGAATTTCATCAAGCATAAAACAGATATAGCAAGATGAGGACGTGTGAAATGAAAGTTCATTTCTTCATGATTAGCCTGCGCCCTTTCGAGCATTTTTGTCGTGCCCCAAGAAATTCTTCAGACGTTAAAGCACGCCCGAGACCTGACCTGCAGAAGAGATTAGTTCTTTTCTTCACCACCCACATCTGAAGGGGTGGCAAAGAGTTCATCACTCTACGAGCTCCATATGAGAATGGTGGCATAGAAGCCAATCCATTTCGTTTCACATAAGAGGGGTTAGAGTAAGCATATGAATAAGCAGAGAAATTCTTTGAGGACTTATGAACATAATGGTTTGAAGAATAATGCACATATTCATAGCCCTTACCTCTACCCTGCGAAACAGAGTTGTTAGCACGATGATAATCATATGAGGACTTTGATCCTTTTGAGGAATTTGATCCACGTGAGGAATTTGTTCCGTATGAGGACTTGGATCCATATGAAGAATTTGTTCCATATGAAGAGTTTAATCTGGGGTTCCAATTCTTCACAGGTGGTGTCATGAGGACATTCACCTGAAGACTTTCAAGGCACCTTTTGGGAACCCAGATTTTCTTCATAGGAGAACCGTTCCTGCAGTTAGTGCCAACATATCTAGCAAATACTTCACCATTCTGATTTTTGAACAGTTTGTAGTTGGAGTCAAATGATTCATCAGAAGAATTTGGAGATTCACATGTAAAGCCAGATAAGTTAGATGGATCAACTGGAGGTCCCTTTGCAGCAACCAATGATGTTTTGGGGTACTGCTCAGGCTTCCAATATGTTCCATCAGCATTGAGTTTCCTCTCAAAGGCAATACCCTCTTTCCTAGGGTTCCTGTTGAGGATCTGCTTTTTAAGCACATCACAAAGCGTCTGATGCCCTTTAAGGATTTTGTACATGCCTGTCATGTACAATTCCTTCAGCCCTGCATCATCAGTGATACTAGCAATGTCCTCAGATGAGGAATTAGTGATAGTAGAGGCAGGTGAAGAATTTGTAACAGTTGAAGCATTTGAACATTCAGGTGAAGAATTAGCAGATTCACGTTCAATGCACTTTAGGCATGGAGGAACAAATTCTTCCTGAGAAGCGCTGATTTGTTCAGCTAGCAATGAATCGCGCTCCTTCTGAAGATCTTCATAACTCACTCTTATCTTCTCAAGATCTTGCTTTCTTTGAAGAAATTCATAAGAAAGCTTCTCATGATCAGACAAGAGAGTGCTATGATGACCTTGAAGGCTGTCAAACCTAGACTGAATTCTCTGAAGATTCTTAGTCAGGGCTTTAGTGAGATCCATTTCTTCACCCAACATATCATCACTTTTGTCTAGCATGTTTTGAACTTTTTCGAAAGCCCTTTGTTGTTTAACAGAAATCTTAGCAAGTTTAGAGTAGCTGGGTTTGAGGTCTTCATCAGATTCATTCTCACTAGATTCAGAGGAGGTATATTTGAGTATCTTGGCACCCTTTGCCATGAAGCAATAGGTGGGAGCGTAGTAATCATTATCTTCATCAGCCTTGTTGGTGAGGTCAGTTTCTTCAGAGTTGAAGATAGACTTGCTTACGAATGCAGTGGCGAGAGCCAGACTCGCCACACCAGACTCGGACTCCTCAGATGCCTCCTCTTCCTCATGTTCCTCAGATTTAGCTTCAGAGTCCATTTCCTTGCCAATGAATGCACGAGCCTTCTTGGAGCTGCCCTTCTTGTGAGATGAAGACTTCGAGGATTTTGATGATGAAGATTTTGATGATTTCTTCTTCTTCTTAGCGTCATCAGAACTGTAATCCTTGTATTTCTTCTTCCTTAATTCCTTTTCCCACTGAGGACAATCTTGAATATAGTGACCAGGTTTCTTACATTTGTGGCATATCCTTCTCTTATAGTCACTGGATGAGGAGTCACTGCTCCTTGAAGATTTTCCAAAGCGACCACGTCTTGAGAACTTCTGGAACTTCTTCACGAGCAGTGCTAGCTCCTGGCTTAATTCTTCAGGATCACCAAGGCTGCTACCAGAATCTTCACATTCAGATTTAGACACTGCCTTGGCCTTCAGGGCACGTGATCTGCCATAGCTCGAACCATAGAGATCTCTCTTTTCAGCAAGTTGGAACTCATGAATATTTAGCCTTTCGAGGATAACAGCGGGATCAAGTGACTTATAATCAGCACTTTCTTGTATCGTCAATGCCAGAGTGTCAAATGAGGAATCAAGCGATCTCAACAATTTCTTCACCACCTCATGGTCGGTGATGTCAGTGGCACCAAGCGCTTGAAGCTCATTTGAGATGTCAGTGAGGAGATCGAAGGTTTGTTGAACATTTTCATTGTCGAATCTTTTGAAGCGGTTGAAGAGATTGCGAAGAACATCAACTCGAGAGTCACGCTGAGTTGAGACTCCTTCATTTACTTTGGACAGCCTATCCCAGATAAGCTTAGCAGTTTCCAAAGCACTCACTCTTCCATACTGTCCTTTGCTCAGATGGCCACATATGATATTCTTTGCTTGAGAACCGAGTTGCTTGAATCGCTTCACATCTGTAGCGTTCAGTGAGGGTGAGACAGTGGGAACACCATTTTCCACAACATACCAGAGATCATTGTCAATTGCCTCAAGATGCATTCGCATCTTGTACTTCCAGTAGGGGTAGTCCGTTCCATCGAAGGTAGGACACCCCGCCGAGACCTTGATCATACCTGCGGTCGACATAACTAAAACTCCAGGTGGTTAAACCAAAATCACATAGAACAAGGGAGTACCTTGATCTGATACCAATTGAAAGTGCGTTATATCGACTAGAGGGGGGTGAATAGGAGATTTTTATGAATTCTTCACTGAGGAATTTGCCGATGAGGAAATTCCTTAGCGAAGAACTACTTGAAGCGGAATAAGTACTCAGAAGTATGCATAACAGAATACAGGCATGGTCATCATGATGAAATGAAGACAAGCACAGAGTACAGAAAGCGTAATCACAGGATAACACAAGATGAAGACAAACAGACTGAAGAAATTGAACTGAGGAAATTGAGAAAGTCTTCAGTCAAAGTCTTGAAACACAGATATGAACAATCACTCAACACAGTAATGAGGAAATGAAAGAGTTGAGGAGATAGAACCAGTAAGCTTGGTGAAGACAATGATTTGGTAGACCAGTTCCAACTGCTGTCTCAGTTGTACGTCTGGTTGGAGCGGCTGAGTATTTAAACTTGAGGACACACAGTCCCGGACACCCAGTCGCTGAGCACGCAGCTCAGACACCAAGTCCTAACAGATTCTCCTTGAACTAAGGTCACATGCACTCGCCCAATAACTCGTGGTAAGTCTTCAGGCGACTTTCAAACCTTCACAGACTCGGTCACTCGGCGATCCACAATTCCTATTGGATGCTCTAGACCGTGACGCCTAACCGTCTGGAAGAAGCACAGTCTTCAAAGGTAACAAGCGTCGGATCCACGCAGGATCAATCTCTTCAGTGATGCTCAATCACTTTGGGTTTGTAGGTGTTTGGGTTTGGGTTTGGGTTTTTCCACACTCGATGATTTTCGCTCAAAGTCCTCGGAGGATGGGTTGCTCTCAAATGACAAGTGTCAAGTTCTCTCGGAGCAGCCAACCAGCTAGTGGTTGTAGGGGGCGGCTATTTATAGCCTAGGGAGCAGCCCGACATGATAAGACATAAATGCCCTTCAATGATATGACCGTTAGGTGGATAAGATATTTTTGAGACAGCTGGCGCGCAGCACAGCAACGGTCGGAAATTTAACTCTCAAATTCCTCAGGGCTATCATGATCCTCACTGTGTAGGCAATCCGCACTGGCGAATTCCTAACTCCTCAGTCAGAACAAATTCCTCGGCGACCGTAAGAACTTCGCTCTCACATCAAGAATTTGACTGAACTGTATGAGATTTCCAATGGCTTGACTCGAAGGGATTGATAGGTGTAGGATTTTGAGTTGAGCATCACATGGAAATTTTTCCTTAGTATTTCCTTGACCCCCTTTAACAGTATGGTGTTTCCTATGACTCAAGAAAACGAAACGACGAAAACAAAAGACTTCACGCTTCATGTTCCTCAAATGAATACCAAGTCTTCAAGGTCACACCAATTTCTTTACTTTCAAAGTCTTGTAAAGTCTTCGAATATCAAAGTCTTGAAATAAGAACTTCATTTTTAGGGTCGACTTTCTCAGAGATATCAAACTCCTCATAGACTTATAGACCTGTGTACACTCATAAACACATTAGTCCCTTAACCTATAAGTCTTCAATACACCAAAATCAATAAGGGGCACTAGATGCACTTACAAGACGTATCACTTTGCTTGCTATTTTAATAAAATACCAAGATCTGAAATTATTAAATGGGAGAGTCTTCACATAGTTGCATAATTAGCCGACTACTCATTGATCTTCACTTATATCTTTTGGAGTAGTTTTGTTATTGCTCTAGTACTTCACTTATATCTTTTAGAGCACGACAGTGGTTTTGTTTTATAGAAACTATTATTCTCTCATGCTTCACTTATATTATTTTGAGAGTCTTAAACATCATGGTAATGTGATTAATCCTAATATGCTAGGTATTCAAGAATAGTAAAAACTTCCTTATGAGTGTGTCGAATACTAAGAGAAGTTTGATGCTTGATGATTGTTTTGAGATATGGAGGTAGTGATATTAAAGTTGTGCTAGTTGAGTAGTTGTGAATTTGAGAAATACTTGTGTTAAAGTTTGTGATTCCCGTAGCATGCACGTATGGTGAACCGTTATGTGATGAAGTCAGAGCATAATTTATTTATTGATTGTCATCCTTATGAGTGGCGGTCGGGGACGAGCGATGGTCTTTTCCTACCAATCTATCCACCTAGGAGCATGTGCGTAATACTTTGCTTTGATAACTTGTAGATTTTTGCAATAAGTATATGAGTTCTTTATGACTAATGTTGATTCCGTGGATTATACGCACTCTTATTCCTTCCACCATTGCTACCCTCTCTAATACCGCGCAATTTTCGCCGGTATCATACACCCACCATAAACCTTCCTCAAAACAGCCACCATACCTACCTATCATGGCATTTCCATAGCCATTCCGAGATATATTGCCATGCAACTTTCCACCGTTCCGTTTATTATGACACGCTCCATCATTGTCATATTGCTTTGCATGATCATGTAGTTGACATTGTATTTGTGGGAAAGCCACAGTTCATAATTCTTTCATGCATGTCACTCATGAGTCATTGCATATCCCGGTACACCGCCGGAGGCATTCATATAGTCATATTTAGTTCTAAGTATCGAGTTGTAATTCTTGAGCTGTAAGTCAATAAAAGTGTGTTGATCATCATTATTAGAGCATTGTCCCAGTGAGGAAAGATGATGGAGACTATGATTCCCCCACAAGTCGGGATGAGACTCCGGACGAAAAATAAATAAAAAAAGAGAGAGAAAAGAGGCCATAAAAAAAGAAAAGGAAAAAAAAAACAAAAAAAGAGAGAAAAAGAGAGAAGGGACAATGCTACTATCCTTTTACCACACTTGTGCTTCAAAGTAGCATCGTGATCTTCATGATAGAGAGTCTCCTATGTTGTCACTTTCATATGCTTGTGGGAATTTTACATTATAGAACTTGGCTTGTATATTTCAAAGATGGGCTTCCTCAAAATTCCCTAGGTCTTCGTGAGCAAGCGAGTTGGATGCACACCCACTTAGTTTCTTTTTGAGCATTCATACACTTATAGCTCTAGTGTATCTGTTGCATGGCAATCCCTACTCACTCACATTGATATCTATTGATGGGCATCTCCATAGCCCGTTCATACGCCTAGTTGATGTGAGACTATCTTCTCCTTTTTTTCTTCTCCACAACCACCATTCTATTCCACCTATAGTGCTATGTCCATGGCTCACGCTCATGTATTGCGTGAAGATTGAAAAAGATTGAGAATGTCAAAAGTATGAAACAATTTCTTGGCTTGTCATCGGGGTTGTGCATGATTTAAATACTTTGTGTGGTGAAGATAGAGCATAGCCAGACTATATGATTTTGTAGGGATAACTTTCTTTGGCCATGTTATTTTGAGAGGACATAATTGCTTAGTAAGTATGCTTGAAGTATTATTATTTTTATGTCAATATGAACTTTTGTCTTGAATCCTTCGGATCTGAATATTCATACCAAAATTAAGAAGAATTACATTCAAATTATGCCAAGTAGCATTCCACATCAAAAATTCTATTTTTATCATTTACCTACTCGAGGACGAGCAGGAATTAAGCTTGGGGATCTAGGTAACGTTTAACGCCCCTAGCTAGGCATAAAAGCAAGGATAGATCTAGGTATTGCCATCTTTGGTAGGCAATCCACAAGTGGATCTCATGATAGATTCATAGGGTAATTTTATTTTCTTCCTAGGGAAGTGTTCCGTGCCTTTCTTTAATGGAAATTGGAATCTAATATTCTCTTCCTTCATATCAATAATTGCACCAATCGTTCTAAGGAAAGGTCTACCGAGAATAATAGGACATGAAGGATTGCAATCTATATCAAGAACGATAAAATCTACGGGCACATAATTCCCATTTGCAACAATAAGAACATCATTAATTCTTCCCATAGGTTTCTTAATAGTGGAATCCGCAAGGTGCAAGTTTAGAGAGCAATCATCAAAATCATGGAAACCTAACAAATCACACAAAGTTTTGGGAATAGTGGAGACACTAGCATCCAAATCACATAAAGCATAAAACTCATGATCCTTAATCTGAATTTTAATAGTTGGTTCCCACTCATCATAAAGTTTTCTAGGAATAGAAACTTCCAAGTCAAGCTTTTCTTCATAAGATTGCATCAAGGCATTGATACGTCTCCAACGTATCTATAATTTTTTATTGTTCCATGCTATTATATTATCTGTTTTGGATGTTTATGGGCTTTATTATGCACTTTTATATTACTTTTGGGACTAACATATTGACCCAGAACCCAGTGCCAGCTTCTGTTTTTTTCCTTGTTTCAGTGTTTCGAAGAAAAGGAATATCAAACGGAGTCGAAACAGAATGAAACCTTCTGGAGAAGTTATTTTTAGAAGGAAAGCAACCGGGGAGACTTGTGGTCCACGTCAAAGAAGAAACGAGGAAGCCACGAGGTAGGGGCGCGCCCTCCCCCCCCCCCCCCAGGCGCGCCCTCCACCCTCGTGGGCCCCTCGTGGCTCCCCTAACGTACTTCTTCCTCCTATATATACCCATATACCCTTAAAACTTCGGAGAAAAGAATAGATCGGGAGTTCCGCCGCCGCAAGCCTCTCAGAGCCACCAAAAACCAATCGGGACCTGTTAGGCAGCCTCACCGGAGGGGGGAACCCTCACCGGTGGCCATCTTCATCATCCCGGCGCTCTCCATGACGAGGAGGGAGTAGTTCACCCTCGGGGCTGAGGGTATGTACCAGTAGCTATGTGTTTGATCTCTCTCTCTCTCTCTCTCTCTCTCTCTCTCTCTCTCGTGTTCTTGATTTGGCACGATCTTGATGTATCGCGAGCTTTGCTATTATAGTTGGATCTTATGTTTCTTCTCCCTCTTCTCTTGTAATGGATTGAGTTTTCCTCAAGTAATCTTATCGGATTGAGTCTTTAATGACTTGAGAACACTTGATGTATGTCTTGCCGTGCGATCTGTGGTGACAATGGGATATCACGTGATTCACTTGATGTATGTTTTGGTGATCAACTTATGGTTCCGCCCATGAACTTATGCATAGGGGTTGGCACACGTTTTCGTCGTGATTCTCCGGTAGAAACTTTGGGGCACTCTTTGAGGTTCTATGTGTTGGTTGAATAGATGAATCTGAGATTGTGTGATGCATATCATATAATCACACCCACGGATACTTGAGGTGACATTGGAGTATCTAGGTGACATTAGGGTTTTGGTTGATTTGTATCTTAAGGTGTTATTCTAGTACGAACTCTATGAGAGATTGATCCGAAAGAATAACTTTGAGGTGGTTTCGTACCCTACCATAATCTCTTCATTTGTTCTCCGCTATTAGTGACTTTGGAGTGACTCTTTGTTGCATGTTGAGGGATAGTTATATGATCAAATTATGTTATTATTGTTGAGAGAACTTGCACTAGTGAAAGTATGAACCCTAGGCCTTGTTTCCTAGCATTGCAATACCGTTTACGCTCACTTTTACCACTTGTTACCTTGCTGTTTTTATATTTTCAGATTACAAAAACCTATATCTTCCATCCATATTGCACTTGTATCACCATCTCTTCGCCGAACTAGTGCACCTATACAATTTACCATTGTATTGGGTGTGTTGGGGACACAAGAGACTCTTTGTTATTTGGTTGCAGGGTTGCTTGAGAGAGACCATCTTCATCCTACGCCTCCCACGGATTGATAAACCTTAGGTCATCCACTTGAGGGAAATTTGCTACTGTCCTACAAACCTCTGCACTTGGAGGCCCAACAACGTCTACAAGAAGAAGGTTGCGTAGTAGACATCAGGCATCAACAATATGCTTAGTAAACGCTTTATTTTAACTATAAGCATGAGGAGAATTTAGCACGGATTGCAACAAGGAAATACAATCAATCAAAGAGCAACTTTCATAATTAAATTCCTTGAAATCTAAAATAGTGGGTTTAGCAACATCTAGGGTTTTGATTTCTTCAATCCCACTTTTATCAATTGTAGCATCAAGATCTAAAAACTCCGAATTTCTGGGACGCCTTCTAGGTAAAGGTGTATCATATTCAGTCCCATCATTATCAAGATTCATATTGCAAAACAAAGATTTAATAGGGGACACATCAATAACTTTTAGATCTTCATTTTTGTTTTCATAAAAATTTGAAGAACACGCTTTTATAAAACAAGCTTTCTTAGCACGCATCCTAGCGGTTCTCTCTTTGCACTCATCAATGGAAATTCTCATGGCTTTGAGAGACTCATTGATATCATGCTTAGGAGGAATAGATCTAAGCTTTAAAGAATCAACATCAAGAGAAATTCTATCAACGTTCCTAGCCAATTCATCAACTTTAAGCAATTTTTCCTCAAGCAAAGCATTGAAATTCTTTTGCGAATTCATAAAATCTTTAACACTAGTCTCAAATTCAGAGGGCATCTTATTAAAATTTCAATAAGAGTTGTTGTAGGAATTTCCATAATTATTAGAGGAATTACTAGGGTAAGGCCTAGGATTAAAGTTTCCTCTATACGCGTTGTTACCAAAATTATTCTTACCAACAAAACTCACATCCATAGATTCATTATTATTCTCAATCAAAGTAGACAAAGATATCATTAGGATCGGAGGAAACACTCTTACTAGCGAATAATTTCATAAGTTCATCCATCTTTCCACTCAAAACATTAATTTCTTCTATTGCATGCACTTTTTTATTAGTAGATCTTTCAGTGTGCCATTGAGAATTATTAACCATAATATTATCTAGGAGTTTAGTAGCTTCTCATAAAGTGAATTCCATAAAAGTGACTCCCGCGGCCGAATCTAAAAGATTTCTAGAAGCAAATTCAATCCGGCATAAAAAAATTGTATAATCATCCACAAATTCAAACCATGAGTAGGGCAATTACGTATCATTGGTTCCATCCTCTCCCAAGCTTGTGCAACATGTTCATGATCAAGTTGCTTAAAATTCATAATATCATTTCTAAGAGAGATGATCTTAGCAGGAGGAAAATACTTAGAGATAAAAGCATCTTTGCACTTGTTCCAAGAATCAATACTATTTTTAGGCAAAGACGAAAACCAAGCTTTAGCACGATCTCTAAGCGAAATAGGAAATAGCTTCAGTTTAACAATATCATTATAAACATCTTTCTTCTTTTGCATATCACACAAATCAACGAAGCTATTTAGATGAGTAGCGGAATCTTCACTAGGAAGGCCGGCGAATTGATCTTTCATGACAAGATTCAACAAAGCAACATTGATTTCACAAGATTCAGTATCGGTAAGAGGAGCAATCGGAGTGCTAAGGAAATCATTATTGTTGGTATTGGTAAAGTCACATAATTTGGTATTATCTTGAGCCATCGTGACAAGCAAGCAATCCAACACACGAGAAAGCAAAAAGCAAGCCAAAAAGAGGCGAACGGAAAAAGAAAGGGCAAATAAAACGGCAAGGGTGAAGTGGGGGGGGGGGAGGAAAACGAGAGGCAAATGGCAAATAATAATATGCGGGAGATAAGGGATTGTGATGGGTACTTGGTATGTTGACTTTTGCGTAGACTCCCCGGCAACGGCGCTAGAAATCCTTCTATCTACCTCTTTAGCACTGCGTTGGTTTTCCCTTGAAGAGGAAAGGGTGACGCAGCACAGTAGCGTAAGTATTTCCCTCAGTTTTTGAGAACCAAGGTATCAATCCAGTAGGAGGCTACGCGCGAGTCCCTCGTACCTGCACAATACAAATAAATCCTCGCAACCAACGCGATAAGGGGTTGTCAATCCTTTCACGGTCACTTACGAGAGTGAGATCTGATAGATATGATAGGATAATATTTTGGTATTTTTGTGATAAAGATGCAAAGTAAAATAAAAGCAAGTAAAAAGCAAAGGAAATAACTAAGTGTTGGAAGATTAATATGATGAAGATAGACCCGGGGCCATAGGTTTCACTAGTGGCTTCTCTCAAGAGCATAAGTATTTTACGGTGGCTGAACGAATTACTGTTGAGCAATTGACAGAATTGAGCATAGTTATGAGAATATCTAGGTATGATCATGTATATAGGCATCACGTCCGAGACAAGTAGACCGACTCCTGCCTGCATCTACTACTATTACTCAACTCATCGACCGTTATCCATCATGCATCTAGAGTATTAAGTTCATGAAAATAAAGTAACGCCTTAAGCAAGATGACATGATGTAGAGGGATAAATTCATGCAATATGATAAAAACCCCATCTTGTTATCCTCGATGGCAACAATACAATACGTGCCTTGCTGCCCCTAGTGTCACTGGGAAAGGACACTGCAAGATTGAACCCAAAGCTAAGCACTTCTCCCATTGCAAGAAAGATCAATCTAGTAGGCCAAACCAAACTGATAATTCGAAGAGACTTACAAAGATAACCAATCATACATAAAAGAATTCAGAGAAGATTCAAATATAGTTCATAGATAATCTTGATCATAAACCCACAATTCATCGGTCTCAACAAACACACCACAAAAAGAAGATTACATCGAATAGATCTCTACGAGAGAGGGGGAGAACATTGTATTGAGATCCAAAAAGAGAGAAGAAGCCATCTAGCTACTAACTATGGACCCAAAGGTCTGAAGTAAACTACTCACACTTCATCGGAGAGGCTATGGTGTTGATGTAGAAGCCCTCCTTGATGGATGCCCCCTCCGGCGGAGCTCCGGAACAGGCCCCAAGATGAGATCTCGTGGGTACAGAAGGTTGCGGCGGTGGAATTAGGTTTTTGGCTTCGTATCTGATCGTTCGGGCGTACGTAGGTATATATAGGAGGAAGGAGTACGTCGGTGGAGCAACAGGGGGCCCACGAGGGTGGATGGCACGCCCTGTGGGGGTGGGCGCGCCCCCCTACCTCGTGGCTTCCTCTTTTGTTTCTTGATGTAGGGTCCAAGTCTCCGGATCATAATCTTCCTAAAATCACGTTCTCGAAGGTTTCATTCCGTTTGGACTCGCTTGATATTCCTTTTCTGCTAAACTCCAAATAGGCAAAAACAGCAATTCTGGGTTGGGCCTCCGGTTAATAGGTTAGTCCCAAAAATAATATAAAAGTGGATAATAAAGCCCAATAATGTCCAAAACAGTAGATAATATAGCATGGAGCAATCAAAAATTGTAGATACGTTGGAGACGTATCATGCCCATATTTTCCTTGCAAATACTAATCTCAACGTGGTAGTTGATTTATGACGAGTTGTTGAATTAGAGTGAGTTTGTGATATAGTGATCTCAATGTGGATTTCACATTTCATGGTATCCCTAGTAAGTTTTTCGATGCAAATTCAAATTTAAAGGATGAACAATATGGAGGTGAGAAAACTTTGTATGTATCAAGCATATGACCACACACACACACACACACACACACACACACACACACACACACACAGACACCCACACACGAACACAACAACAATCCAATAAGTATAGTGCATCTATTTTTCCAAACCATGCATGTAGGACACGAATTAAAAAATACTCCTTATGTTCCTAAATATTAGTCTTTTAGAGATTTCAACAAGGGACTACATACGGAGCAAAATGAGTGAATCTACACTCTAAAATATGTCTATATACATCTGTATGTGCCAGTCCATTTGAAATCTCTAAAAATACTAATATTTAGGAACAAAGGGAGTAAAATGTAAGACATGCATGGTCCTCAATTCAATATTTAAAACGAACATGAAACTTAAACATGAATATTAAGTCTAGTACTACAGTACATGCAAATGTTGTGTTCAATTAGGCGGAGCTATGATTGTCGGGGGTTAACCCCCCGACCTTAGATAAAATTGTGAAGCTCTGTTTAGGGTTGTTTAGATTATATTTGTCCCAACCCTCCCAACCACCGATTGGTTGTGCACCCTCACCCCTCCTCCCCGGGAGAATATCATGTGCCCCCATACCTTAGATGCTATATGCCGATACGAGTTGCTTGGAGCTTGTAGATATGAGATATAGAATCTCACATGATGTCTTAATATTTTTACAGGAAACCTTGATGAGTTTGAATATTGCACACAATTTGTACAAAAACTACTTAGATGCCCTTGGATCCCATATCCAACGACCTTGAAGCTCGTATCACCGTAGCATCTAAGATGAAGGAGGAGATCATATTCTCCTGTATGTAAGAATATCATGTGCTACCACACCTTAGATGCTTTGGTGATACAAGCTCTTCGGAGCTGTTGGATTTGTGACCCAACACCTCCTCGGTGGTTCAAATGGTTTTTTTGCAGAAAAGCCCCCAAAGAGTTTGGCCACTGCTTACAAGCACAAAGAATGCTCAGATGCCATTGGATCTCAGATCAAACGACCTCGAAGCTCGTATCACCGTAGCATCGAAGCTGCGAGAGCACCTTATGTTTTCTCGCAGGGTAGAATATGAGGTGCTCCCGCACCATAGATTCTATGGTGATACGAGTTCACGGAGATCTATCGGCCCACAGTAGGAGGTTTGAATGTTTTTGCAATATATGGCTGAGAGAGTTTGGGAATTGCGCAGAAAGTACAAGTACTACGCATGTGCCATCTGATCACTGATCATACGACCTAGATGCTCATATCAACGTAGCGGGTAATTAAGCTACGGGGAGCACCTAATATGAGCAATAGGGAGCCGTTGGATCCAAGATGCAGCGGCACGCACAAGGCCTAAATGTTTTATTTGCAAAAAAACCTTTGGAGAGTTTGGAAATTGCGCATAATTACAAAGACTACTCCCAAGCCATTGGATCTCACTTCCAACGGTGTAACAACTCATATCACCACATCTAAGCTGCGGGGTGGATGTGATATTCTATGCCGCTGTCATTTTTGTTTGTAAACTTGCAAAATACGTGTAACTCGTGCCGTTACTTGTCTAACCGCACAAAGTGTTTTTTCAGAAAAACCATCCTACACTGAAATATCGGAACAACACACGGGAGTCCCACTTGTCATTAATCAAATTTGGACCTAAAACTAACAAATCTGAAAGACGAGATTCAAACTGGCAACCTGGACTACAAAGCATAAGTCGATAGCCTGAAACGACAACGGTTGTTGGCTTTGTCCCATAACTTGATTTTATACAGTATTACGCTGAGTAGAGTAGAGGGAGTGTGTCGTCAACACGTGCATGACCGCTGACTCACTTACTGGTGGGTCCCAGGTCTGTGATCTCTCTCTTCTCTCCATCGTCTAACCTTTTCACGGGCACACACGAAGAGCGGCGCTAGCTTGCCGTGGTGTTATTACAACTAAAAAAGCTAGGAAAATAGAAGAATCGCCTAGAACAAGAGACGTTGTGGCTGGTCGACATGGAGCTAACCACACCTATCCTCCGTGCCATGTTAGCATGATGAAGCTGTGTGGCTAGTGGGGTGTTTTCGACCGACAGGCTGGGTCCCGAGGTCGAACCATAGGTACTACGTATGATACAGTAAATTTTTACACGCACATTTTTCCTCCATGCCGAGACAGGGCACACCCTACCGCGTGGTTTCGGGGTCCTCCCGGGTGGTGCACGCATATATTCTTCCGGACGTGAGACGCCCTACCGCGCGTTTTCACCGAAGCAAGTAAATGAGTCGTCAAATCACGAAAGACCACCTTTCCCGCTGAGTACATCAGTGAAGCACGGTGGCTAGCTAGTTGGGCTAGTTCGACCAATTAGCTAGGACGCCGCCACATTTGTTTTTTCACCCCTGGCTCTGGTGTTTGAGTGCGGCAGGATTTTTAATTTTTTGATTGACGGGAGCAGGCGCCGCAGGATTTTTAATTTTTTGATTGACGGGAGTAGGAGCGGTAGCAATTAGTCACGATGACTCCGCCTGTAAAACCCACTGCTCCCTGATGTGAGAAGTCGGTGACTGGTGTTTTACCATGGTGAAAACCAAAAGATTCCCTGCTCCTCGGTTGGCTCCCACCGCCTTCCCGTAGATTGCATTGCCTTTCAGCCGTTTCGCCCCCTGCATCACCAACGTCGTGCGCCTCGAGAAGTAAAGGGACTTCGGTGGTGTTTAAGCGCCCTATGCATGGGCATGTCCATGTCTCGGTGCAACATGACCGTTGGATCAAACTCAGACGGTGCAGATCAGTCACTATAGCACAAAGCGTGTGGGTGTGTTTGGTTGTATTCTCATCTCAATATAGTTGTTTCCTCTTCGTGTATTGTGTTAACCTACTAGTGTGGACTCATGCACCCTTCATACACCCTGCCTAACACTATTCGTGCTTCATATGGTTCATGTTTCCGAAGAGTTTGTAGCACCGCACTCTCCGTCGCGCTTTGTAGACCTAGTTTCATAACATTGGTCTCACCGCTCATTCTCGACCGACAGATTTAAAAGCGGTACTATGTTACTACATTACTATTCATATAGTTGACATGCGCACAACATCATTTGTTGTCGTCATATCTTACTACACTAGCAACAAGATTATGTAGTACTGACGCATGAACCACTGCACATGCCTAGTAGTAGGAGCACTGTGTATGTTCAAGTGGCTGTCGTGTTTCGCACTCCTCCGTCGTAAGAGTGGAAACACTTGCTGTAATCATTTTTTCTTCAGAAAAACAGTGGACACGCTCTACCGTGTGGATCCTCCTCCAGCCATGCACTAAATTACTCACTTCCGCCGACGTGTGGGACAGCCAGCATCGGGGTCCACCAGCCATGCACTAAATTACTCCTTAGTAGAGTGACGGTAGACTACCCCGATTGAAGCGCCGCAGTAATGCCCAATGAGCCGTCAAATCACAAAACCCCCTCCTTTCCAGCAGTAAGTTGGACGGACGAAGCAACCATCATTTCACTCTTCTCTCTCGGCTTCCTCTCTACCCACGCTTCTCCCTCATCTTGTTCCTCATTTATTCAAGAAAACCCCGACCTGCTTCTGCCATTGTTCTCCTCTCCCAAAGAAGGAAAGGTGAGCGCATCAATGGTGTTGATTCTGGCTAAGGCCCGATCTTGCAACCCCGAGACTGATCCTATAACTCCCTCTCTTTTCTTCTTTTTGTTTCGTGATTATGGTTTCTTTTCTTTTATTTCTATTTGACAGTTTCTTGATGGACGCTGGAGCACCGGCCGAAGTGATGTCTATGGCTCTGGCCAAAACCGTCGAGGCTCATGGTACGAAGAAGCGCAAGCACCCGCCGAGACTACCATGCACAAGCTCAAAGCCATCGCCTGTCCAAGCCCCCTCTCCGTGATCCCTCATTAAGCAAGTCCAGGTAATATCTCTTCTTGACAATCTTTTTCTCGATCTTGATCGTGTTTTTTTATCTTACACGCAGTACTAGTACTAGTAGTACAACTTTCTGGGTGATCTTGCATATGATTTTTGTGTGCCAAATGACGGTTCTAAATTCCTATTTTGACCAAAACATGCGAGAGGTTGACACTGATTTCTTATATATTACTTTCAACTACTCCCTCTGTCCCAAATTTCTTGTCTTAGATTTGTCTAGATACGGATGTATCTAATACTAAAATGTGACTTGATACATCTGTATCTAGACAAATCTAAGACAAGAATTTTGGGACAGAGGGAGTACTTTATGAACATCAATGCTACCTTTGAAGAGGGTATATTTGCCTCAGTAACTTGTGTTATGGATATTGCAAGTAATCCCTCTGCTCTCATGCCTTTGAAGACATGTTCTAGTGTCTTTGCTCACTCATTTATGTGCGTATATGTAGTCATATATGGAGCATAATATCAAAAATATCTTATATTTCTTAACGGAGGTAGTAATAAAATATGGTTTCTGTTTGAATTAGAACCAGGTCCGCGGTGGAGATGAAGTTCTCAAAGTCATGCCGTGTGAACTGGAAGACCTGAGGATGAGTTCTACTCCTAAACTATCCATCTGCTGTGTCCTTGTCGCCATGTGTCCTGAACTAGTGTTTTCCTGTAGCATTGTTGTTAGGCGTGTTCTCGAGGCTGTACTTGACCACAACAATTTCCTGGCTGTGCCTTCGATTATGAAGGGTGTGGTTCTTGTAAAGCTTCCTAACAAATCTGATGCGGCCTGTCTTCATCATCATGTTTATGAGTGGAAAGACCACTCTGTTAGGTTCTCCAAGGTTGACGAGATGGTGATGGTGCATGTAGACATCTCTCACGAAGTCCATGGCCTAGTCAGTTATGTGGGGTTCTGTCGGTGTACAAAAAGAGGGGGGCATTTTTGTACCCCTTTACCTGTGCATGGGCAGTCGGAGCCGTGCCCACGGTCACGCCAAGCAGAGCAGGGGAGGTGAGCCAAGGTAAGACCAAAGCCCAAGACAATCAGAGCAACGCCAAGGCCAAGACCACAAAGAGCAGATGGACGAAGCAGGTTCCCCCGGCAAGACCCTTGCCGGGGCAGCCTCAGCAGCCCCGGCAAGACCCTTGCCGGGGCAGCTCGCCCCACACCAACAGAGCGAGCCACCCTTGAGCCCACGGTCCCCAACGCCATCATCCACGTGGGGCCAGGGCTCGGGAGGCACCTCCGTGGTGGCATGCAGATCTTTGTGAAGACATATTCAAGATCATATGACGATTAGAAGACGACGATCCTCGGCAAGATCCTTGCCGAGGAAGGCCACCAGACCCCCGGCAAGGCCCTTGCCGGGGACGACAGCGCGCCACAGCAAGACCCTTGTCGGGCCACCCGGCAAGGCCCTCACCAAGGACGCCAACAGGGCCACCGCCAGGCCCATGCCAACCAAGCTTCCATCGCCGTTCACATGCAGCTGCCAGCCCAACCAGCTGGGTGGGAACCTGCGTGGCAACATGCAGCCCCCAGGCCAGCTCATCGAGCACCTGCGTGGCGGCATGCAGATCTTCGTGAAGGCTCCACCACCGCGCCACCTCAGTTGCCTGCCTGCCTACATGGCGCCGCACGCATCGCTAGCCAAGGCGCGTGCCAAAGCAAAGAGGAGCGGCGACGGACGGGACGGGCCTCGCCCCCGTCCCCAGTAAAGCAAGGGGACGCCTAAGCTGCGCATTAAATGCATCTTGTCCTGTAATACGAGCGATAGGCTCAGGGCACTGTACGCCTTTCCACCTCTTGTGTGCCACTGTGGCATCCCCTTCCGACTATAAAAGGAGGCCCATGGCGTACTGGAGAAGGATTCGGCTCTTTCAAACCACGCACTCACCACAGCTAGTTCGAGGGCTCAAGAACTCTCTGAAATACACCCACCAAAGTAGGACTAGGGTTTTACGCATCCTCGCGGCCCGAACCTGGGTAAACGATCCTTGTGCTGGCTACTGATCCTGCTCTTTTTATAACCCCGCGCCCCGGCAACCATAGTAGGGATTCTTGTGATCCCATAGGTGTCGTTCCACACCGACATCTTTGGCGTGCCAGGTAGGGGGCCCAATTGTGAGAATCTTGTCTAGTAGCTAGCCTAGCAGTTCTTCGTCGCCATGGCTCCTAAGAAGAAGACAACCACGGCGGTCGGCTCATTGGGAGCCAATGGTTCGTGCCTTGCGGTGGTGGGCGGTGGACCATCGTGACAGACTCGGGCGCGGGTCCGCGAGCACCAAGATCGCCTCAGTAGTCGAGCTGGCGAAGCGGCATCGTCACAAGACCAGATGACCGGCTGCACGCCGCCGGATCCAAAGACGGAGCTGGGCCCCCCGCAGGCGGCGCGGGGCCCTCCAGGGGTGTCGTTGTGCCACCTCCGGGCGGTGCAGCGACCTCCAAGACGCCCACACCGGCGACCACTGCGCGCTCTTCCATGGTGTGCGCGTTGAGCAGCGTCACCACATTGGTGACCCTGGGCACCGCCGCGGGAAGAGCCCCGTGTGTCGTCTGCGGGATGAAGGGGATCAGCACGCCCGCCGAAGCGCTGGCGAAAATGGCACGCAGCCACTGGGTCATAACGGAGCTCCTTCTAACGTAGTTAGAAGTCGAAGCGTGCCTCGATCCATGCAGTTGTCGTCGCCGCCCACGCCAGTAGAAGCTTTGGCGCGTGCGCAGCTGCTCCTCGACTTCCCTCCTGCTGTAGAGAAGCTCGACGAGTGGAGGGCCACCACCTGGAGCCTTGTCGCCGTCGCCAACAAAGACGATCCACGACCAGCGGGGCCCTCGGGTCGACGCTCCACCGAGCCACCACGTGCTGGCCCTGGGAGGACCGGGGGAGCTGCGGCCATGGTGCACTCTCCTCCTCCTCGCCAGCCGCCGCAGGCGTCTGCCCGTCGTGACGATGCTTGTGATAACATCTCTATAGCGTCGTCCGACCCGCGGACCCACCGCGACCAGCGCCAAGTTCTTCGAGAACGAGCTCACGAAGACGCTCGAACCACCGTCGAGCACCGGCGCGAAACGCGCCGCCAGTCGGACAAGCGGGCAGGGCCCGCTATGGACCACCCGGCACCGGGGGGCTCCGGTGGCCTACCTTACGAGGTGGGCTGCCCGGCCTTTACCCGTGAGCTGCGGCAGTTCCAGTGGCCGTCCCACCGCACGTTCAAGCCCGACGTCGGCGAGAAGTACACTGGCAAGACCCATCCTCTCGAAGTTCTCAAAGATCTACACCATCGCGATGGCGCTCTTTGGGGCTCGCGACGACAAGGTGCTTGCCGAATATTTCCCGCTGGCGCTCAAGCCCAACGTGATGTCTTGAGTTCGTTGGCGTCTTCACGGGAGGCCACCAAGTTCATGGCCAGGCCAGTGATCTGCATATCATTCCCCAGAAGGAAGGGGAGACCCTGCGCAAGTACATCCAGAGATTCAGCCGGGTGCAGTACAACATCCCCGACGTTCATCCCACCGCTGTGATTAGCGCGTTCCACCAGAACATGCGCAATCGCAAGATGCGCGAGGAGCTGGCGATGACCAAGGTCAAGGATGTGGCCGAGCTCTACGTTCTGGCCGATAGATGCGCCCGGGCTGAAGAGGGAAGGAAGTACCCCGGTGAAGACGCCAGCGCGGAAACCGACTCTACCGATGAGGACGCTACTACCCCGACGAAGAAGGGCCGACGTTGCAATAGGAAACACAAGGGCAAGGCCGTGCTTGCCGTTGAGGGATCTGACGACACCGGTGCCGGCAAGAAGGTCAAGGCAGGCGCCCCCAACAAGGAGATTGCCGGGTGCGCCGCCTGCCGGGCCTTGGCGGCTACCGACAAGCCAGGAAGCTCCGACAAGAAATACTGCAAGATCCACCGCACCAAGGGCCGCGACCTCCAGAACTGCCGACAAGTCGAGCTGCTTGCTGAGAAGCAAAAGGCTGAGTACGAGAGGCGGGACAAGGAGAAGGACCAGGACGGTGCCGAGGGATCCGGCAAGAAGCGTGGCGGTCAAGGAGGCTGCCCCGGCAAGGACAACCAGCAAGAGAGGCCCGCCCGGGGCCGCGACAAGAAACAAGAAGACAATGATCACGACGAGGACGACGAGTCTGGCAAGCAAGGGTTCCAGAAGGCTACGGGGGCCATGTGCGTCGATGGCGGCGCTCACTGCATACCTCTCACCGCCAGCTCAAGCAGTGGGCTGATAACCCACAAGTATAGGGGATCGCAACAGTTTTCGATAAGTAAGAGTGTCGAACCCAACAAGGAGCTAAAGGTAGAAAAAATATTCCCTAAAGTTCTATCGACCACCGATACAACTCTACGCACCCTTAACGTTTACTTTACCTAGAACAAGTATGAAACTAGAAGTACTTTGTAGGTGTTTTTGGATAGGTTTGCAAGAAGATAAAGAGCGCGTAAATAAAAACTAGGGGCTGTTAAGATAAAGAAACAACTAAAGTAAATATAGAGAGTGTGGAAAAGTGGTGGTACGAGTTGCGGAATTGTCCCTAAGCAATTGACTACTTTACTAGACCGATAGCAAGTATTATGTGGGAGAGGCCACTGCTAGCATGTCATCCCTTACTTGGAATTCTATGCACTTACGATTGGAACTATTAGCAAGCATACGCAACTACTAACGTTCATTAAGGTAAAACCCAACCAGAGCATTAGGATATATTGGTCCCCCTTCAATCCCGTATGCATCAATTTCTATGCTAGGTTGAAGCTTCTGTCAGTCTTGCCCTCCAATACATAGTCCTATCAACATACAACTAACCCTATGGTGTGATCCACGCGCGCGCTCATATGATGGGCACCAAAGGACAACAACATAACCACAAGAAAATTAAATCAATCATTGCAATTCATCAACCACCAATAGGACAACGAAAATCTACTCAGACATCATAGGATGGCAACACATCATTGGATAATAATATGAAGCATAAAGCACCATGTTCAAGTATAGGGTACAGCGGGTTGCGGGAGAGTGGACCGCTATAGATAGAGGGGGGAAGGTGATGGAGATGTTGGTGAAGATGGCGGAGGTGTTGGTGAAGATCGCGGTGATGATGATGATGATGGCCACGACAGCGTTCCGGCGCCACCGGAAGAGAAGGGGAGAGGGGGCCCCTTCGTCTTCTTCTTCCTTGACCTCCTCCCTAGATGGGAGAAGGGTTTCTCCTCTGGTCCTTGGCCTCCATGGCGTGGGAGGGGCGAGAGCCCCTCCGAGATTGGATCTGTCTCTCTGTCTCTCTCTGTTTCTGCGTTCTGTTATGCTGCCCTTTCACCGTTTCGTGTATATATGGAGATCCGTAACTCGGATTGGACTGAAACCTTCGCCGTGATTTTTTTAACCAAAAGTTAGCTTTCTTGCGGCCGAAGAAGGGCATCAACCGCCTTACGGGTGGCCCACGAGGATGGGGGGCACGCCCTCCTGGGGAGGGCATGGGCCCCTGCCTCGTGGCCACCTCGGACACCGTTTCGCGTTGATCTTTCTCCCGGATTTTCCTAATATTCCAAAAATAAGCTCCGTCCGTTTTTATCCCGTTTGGACTCCGTTTGATATGGATATTCTGCTAAACCAAAAACATGCAATGCATGTGAACTGCACTGGGCAATCGGATCAGTATGTTAGTCCCAAAATAGTAAAAAATTGCCAAAAGTATATGAAAGTTGAATAATATTGGCATGGAACAATAAAAAATTATAGATACGACGGAGACGTATCAGCATCCCCAAGCTTAATTCCTGCTCGTCCTCGAGTAGGTAAATGATAAAAAAATAATTTTTGATGTTGAATGCTACCTAGCATAATCTACATCATATGTCTAATCATGGCATGAATATTCAGACACGAGTGATTCAAAGCAATAGCCTATCCTTTGACATAAAAACAATAATACTTCAAGCACACCAACCAAGCAATTATGTCTTATTGAAATAACATAGCCAAAGAAAGCTCATCCCTAGAAAATTATATAGTCTGGCTATGCTCCATCTTCACCACACAAAATATTCACATCATGCACAACCCTGATGACAATCCAAGCAATTGTTTCATACTTTTGACGTTTCTCAAACCTTTTCAACTTTCATGCAATACATGAGCGTGAGCCATGGACATAGCACTATAGGTGGAATAGAATATGATGATGGGGGTTATGTGGAGAAGACAAAAAATGAGAAAGTCTCACATCGACGCGGCTAATCAACGGGCTATGGAGATGCCCATCAATTGATGTCAATGTGAGAGTAGGGATTGCCATGCAACGGATGCACTAGAGCTATAAGTATATGAAAGCTCAAACCGAAACTAAGTGGGTGTGCATCCAACTTGCTTGCTCATGAAGACCTAGGGCATTTGAGGAAGCCCATCGTTGGAATATACTAGCCAAGTTATATAATGAAAATTCCCACTAGTATATGAAAGTGATAACTCAAGAGACTCTCTATATGAAGAACATGGTGTACATTGAAGCACAAGTGTGGTAAAAGGATAGTAACATTGCCACTTCTCTCTTTTTCTCTCATTTTTGTTGTTTTCCTTTTTTTCTCTTTTTTTGGGCCTTCTCCTTTTTTTGGCCTTTCTCTCTTTTTTATTTTTTTATTTTTTCGTCAGGAGCCTCATCCCAACTTGTGGGGGAATCATAGTCTCCATCATCCTTTCCTCACTGGGGCAATGCTCTAATAATGATGATCATCACACTTTTATTTACTTACAAATCAATATTACAACTCGATATCTAGAACAAAGATATGACTCTATCTCAATGCCTTCGGTGGTGTACCGGGATGTGCAATGATCTAGCATAGCAATGACATCAAAAAACGGACAAGCCATGAAAACATCATGCTAGCTATCTTACGATCATGCAAAGCAATATGACAATAAATGCTCAAGTCATGTATATGATGATGATGGAAGTTGCATGGCAATATATCTCGGAATGGCTATGGAAATGCCATGATAGGTAGGTATAGTGGCTGTTTGGACGAAGATATAAGGAGGTTTATGTGTGATTGAGCATATTGTATCACGGGGTTTGGATGCACCGGCGAAGTTTGCACCAACTCTCGGGGTGAGAAAGGGCAATGCACGGTACCGAAGAGGCTAGCAATGATGGAAGGTTGAGAGTGCGTATAATCCATGGACTCAACATTAGTCATAAAGAACTCACATACTTATTGCAAAAATCTATTAGTCATCAAAACAAAGTATTACGCGCATGCTCCTAGGGGGATAGATTGGTAGGAAAAGACCATCACTCGTCCCCGACCGCCACTCATAAGGAAGGCAATCAATAAACACCTCATGCTCCAACTTCGTTACATAACGGTTCACCATACGTGCATGTTACGAGACTTGCAAACCTCAACACAAGTATTTCTCAATTTCACAATTACTCAACTAGCACGACTCTAATATCACCATATTTATATCGCAAAACTATTACAAGGAATCAAACATATCATATTCAGTGATCTACAAGTTTTATGTAGGGTTTTATGACTAACCATGTGAATGACCAGTTCATGTCATCTCTCTAAATAGATATAAGTGAAGCACGAGAGTTTAATTCTTTCTACAAAAGGTATGCCCACTCTCTAACAAATATAAGTGAAGCAAAAGAGCATTCTACCAATGGCGGTTGTCTATGTAAAGGGAAACAAACAATCCAAGCTTCAAATGATATAAGTGAAGCACATGAAGCATTCTATAAAGCCATACTCAAAGAATATAAGTGAAGTGCAAAGAGCATTCTATAAATCAACCAAGGACCATCTCATACCAGCATGGTGCATAAAACAAAAATGAAAACTAAATGCAAAAGATGCTCCAAGATTGCACATATCGCATGAACGAAACGAATCCGAAAACATACCGATACTTGTTGAAGAAAGAGGGGATGCCTTCCGGGGCATCCCCAAGCTTAGACGCTTGAGTCTCCTTGAATATTTAATTGGGGTGCCTTGGGAATCCCCAAGCTTGAGCTCTTGCCTCTCTTCCTTCTTCTCACATCGAGACCTTCTCGATCATCGAACACTTCATCCACACAAAACTTCAACTGAAAACTCGGTAAGATCCGTTAGTATAATAAAGCAAATCACTACTCTAAGTACTGTTGCAAACCAATTCATATTTTATTTTTGCATTGTATCTACTGTAATATAACTTTTCCATGCCTTAATCCACTGATATAAATTGATAGTTTCATCAAAACAAGCAAACTATGCATCAAAAACATAATCTGTCTAAAACAGAACAGTTTGTAATAATTTGAACATTCACCATACTTCTGATCTTGAAAGATTCTGCCAAAATTAGAAAAAATAAAAAAATTGCATAGAAATACAGTGCAAGAATAATCAGAACCATTTGACGTTCCAGTAAAAAACTAAAAATCGCGCACTACAGCCAAAGTTTCTGTCCTGCACCGTACAAACCAACAAGCATTGTAAACATCCTAAAGGCAAACCTTGGCACATTATTTTTATTTCTAAACTTTATAAGAGAAAACAACAGAAATAAATGACTCTCTAAAACTTCCGGGTTGTCTCCCTGGCAGCGCTTTCTTTAAAGCCATTAAGCTAGGCATATAGTGCTCAAGTAATGGATCCACTCGGATCCCAAGGTATATCAAAGCCAATTTTAATTAGCAATGATTTGGCATTTAGTAGTGAGCACAAGGCAACATATATCAACCAATGACAAAGTCTAACTCTCTTCCTATGCATCGGCATGTCATAAAAGAACAATTCATGCGCACCTAGTAAAGGCCAATGCATAGTATAAACAGTTTCTTGCAATTTTATCATATTGGAAACATAGAGAGGTGGAGATATAGTTCCTATCTCATAATAATTGCAAGTAGGAGCAGCAAGCACATGCATATTATATCTATTAAAATCATCATGTGCAATGGTAAAAGGCAACCCATCAATGTAATCCTTAATAAATGCAAATTCTCTGATATAGTGTAGTTTGAAGAATTAAAAAAGATAATAGGACTATCATGTGTGGGTGCAATAGCAACAATTTCATGTTTAACACAAGCAACTATAGCAAGTTCATCTCCATAAGCATAATTCATATTGGCATCTTGGCCACAAGCATAGCAAGCATCATCAAAAAGGGATATTTCAAAAGAATCAACGGGGTCATAATAGTCATCGTAGCAATCATCCTTCGGTAAGCATGAAGGGGAATTAAACAATGTATGAGTTGAAGAGTTACTCTCATCAGAAGGTGGGCACATGTGATCAATCCGCTCTTCCTCCTTTTGTACTTCGCTCTCCTCCTCATCTTTTTCATCCAATGAGCTCACAGTTTTGTCAATTTCTTCTTCCATAGACTCCTGCAAAGTATTAGTCTCTTATTGGGCAGCGGGGTAATCCTCAAGATATGGTTCAACATAGGCATTAGAAGCATAATTATCATAGCAATATTTAAGTATGGCAAAATTTTCAGATTTGTGAAAAGTAGCATCATACGTTTCAATCAAAGAGGCAATTTCGTAAGCACCCTTAAAAGCAACAAATTCTTCAACTTGTTGAATATCATAGTAACTATAAACACCTTTAGCATATGAAGATACGATTACATTATCACTAAACTCACATTGATAGGGAAGGTGTTTCTTAGGGTTTTCAGAACAACAAGTAACATCATATATTTCACATAAATTCCAAGCATGGCATTGCAAACGATGAATTTGACCCAATAGAATTTTCCCTTTTTTTAGATATTCGGTGACAAACATAAGAAGCATGCTCATCTAAAGATTTGCCCTAAACTAAGCTAGTTGGGGTTTCAGCCCGAGCACAAAGGGATCGAAGATGATCCAAGTAAAAAGCTTCAGGAGTGTGATAGATTTTGAGTGGTTCTTCAACCATTGGTTCAGTAGGTACAACTAATTATTTTGGTATTTTGCGTTTCCTACCCATAACTAAAGATAAAGAACAACTAAGAACAGCAAATAAAAATTACTTAGTGATAAAGCAAACAAGCACACACGAGAATATTCACCCCACGCTATAACTCCCCGGCAACGGAGCCAGAAAAAGGTCTTGATAACCCACAAGTATAGGGGATCGCAACAGTTTTCGATAAGTAAGAGTGTCGAACCAAATGAGGAACTAAAGGTAGAACAAATATTCCCTAAAGTTCTATCGTCCACCGATACAACTCTGCGCATGCTTAACGTTTACTTTACCTAGAACAAGTATGAAACTAGAAGTACTTTGTAGGTGTTTTTGGATAGGTTTGCAAGAAGATAAAGAGCGCGTAAATAAAAACTAGGGGCTGTTAAGATAAAGAAACAACTAAATTAAATATAGTGAGTGTGGAAAAGTGGTGGTAGGAGTTGCGAAATTGTCCCTAAGCAATTGACTACTTTACTAGACCGATAGCAAGTATTATGTGGGAGAAGCCACTGCTAGCATGTCATCCCTTACTTGGAATTCTATGCACTTATGATTGGAACTATTAGCAAGCATCCGCAACTACTAACGTTCATTAAGGTAAAACCCAACCATAGCATTAGGATGTATTGGTCCCCCTTCAATCCCGTATGCATCAATTTCTATGCTAGGTTGAAGCTTCTGTCACTCTTGCCCTCCAATACATAGTACTATCAACATACAGCTAACCCTATGGTGTGATCCACGCGCGCGCTCATATGATGGGCACCAAAGGACAGCAACATAACCACAAGCAAATTAAATCAATCATAGCAATTCATCAACCACCAATAGGACAACGAAAATCTACTCAGACATCATAGGATGGCAACACATCATTGGATAATAATATGAAGCATAAAGCACCATGTTCAAGTAGAGGGTACAGCAGGTTGCGGGAGAGTGGACCGGTGTAGACAGAGGGGGTAAGGTGATGGAGATGTTGGTGAAGATGGCAGAGGTGTTGGTGAAGATCGCGGTGATGATGATGATGGCCACGGTAGCGTTCCGGCGCCACCGGAAGAGAAGGGGAGAGGGGGGCCCCTTCGTCTTCTTCTTCCTTGACCTCCTCCCTAGATGGGAGAAGGGTTTCCCCTCTGGTCCTTGGCCTCCATGGCGTGGGAGGGGCGAGAGCCCCTCCGAGATTGGATCTGTCTCTCTGTCTCTCTCTATTTCTGCATTCTGTTCTGCTGCCCTTTCACCGTTTCGTATATATATATGGAGATCCGTAACTCCGATCGGACTGAAACCTTCGCCCGTATTTTTTTAACCAAAAATTAGCTTTCTTGCGGCCGAAGAAGGGCATCAACCGACTTAATGGTGGACCACGAGGGTGGGGGGCGACACCGTTTCGCGTTGATCTTTCTCCCAGATTTTCCAAATATTCCAAAAAAAAAGCTCCGTCCGTTTTTATCCGATTTGGACTCTGTTTGATATGGATATTCTGCGAAACCAAAAACATGCAACAGACAGGAACTGGCACTTGGCACTGGATCAATATGTTAGTCCCAAAAATAGTATAAAAAGTTGCCAAAAAGTATATGAAAGTTGAATAATATTGGCATGGAACAATCAAAAATTATAGATACGACGGAGACGTATCATGGGCGCATGAGATTACAGCAGCAGAGCCATCGTTCAACGCTCAGAAGCTGCTGATGTGGTCCAGCATGCCCCTCATCTTTGACGCTGAGGACCACCCTAACCGCACTACCGCGGTCGGGTGTTTGCCATTGTTGGTCTTACCAGCGATATGCAACCTCAGGGTGAACAAGATGTTGGTTGAGGGCGGGGCCGGCCTGAACCTAATCTCGCCTATCGTGATCAAAAGGTTGCAAATCCTTGATGGAGACCTCGAGGAAACGGGCGCGTTTCAAGGGGTCAATCCAGGGAGGAGCCAGCCGAAGGGAAAGGTCAAACTGCCCGTGACATTTGGAGGAGAGTTGAACTACAGGATGGAGAGTATCGTCTTCGACGTGGCCGAGATCCCCTTGCCCAACAATGGGATCCTCGGCCGCCCAGCACTAGCCAAGCTCATGGCGGCGTCACACTATGCTTACAACATGCTAAAGATGCCCGGGCCGTTGACCATCATCTTCGTCCCCTCCGACAGGAAGGACACGCTCATTTGCGCCGACCGACTCTACCGGGAGGCAGTTCCAGCAGCTGCCGCCAAGGCACCTGCTCCTGCCGCTGAAGCCCCGGGAGGGAGGAAGAAGCCCGACAAGACCTCTCGCACCCATTATGGCAAGCGCACCTCTTCGGAGTGTTGTGTTGACGTCGAGGACGTGCCGGAGAGCTCTACCGACAAGAGCAAGAGATCCAGAGCCGAGCCACCACAAACCAAGAAGGTGTCTGCCAGGGAGGATGGCACGGGAGGGGCCTTCACCATAGGCTCCACCCTCGGCAGCAAATAGGAAGGCGCGCTCGTCACCTTCCTACGGGCGAATGTCGACGTGTTTGCATGGCAAGCATCCGACATCCCCGGTGTTCCCAAGGAGGTGATTGAGCACCACCTAGCTGTTCCGCCTCACGCCGCCCGTCAGCGAAGGTCAAAAGCAGGCTCTGGAGAGGCAGGAGTTCATCACATAGGAAATCAGGAAGTTGGAAGCAGAAGGTTTGGTGAGGGGAGTGCTCCACCCAACGTGGTTGGCCAATCCGGTAGTGGTGCGCAAGGCGAATGGGAAGTGGAGGCTGTGTATTGATTACATAGATGTCAATAAGGCTTGTCCTAAGGACCCCTTCCTGTTGCCGCGCATAAACCAGATTGTTGACTCCACGGCCGGGTGTGATCTGTTGTCATTCCTCGACGCCTACTCGGGCTACCACCAGATCTTCATGACAAGAGAGGATGAAGAAAAGACAGCGTTCATCACCCCATGTGGTACGTATTGCTTTTTACGGATGCCTTTCGGGTTGAAGAGCGCTGGCTCAACATTTGCAAGAGCAGTCCAGAATTGTTTTGAACCTCAGCTCCATAGAAATATGGAGGCCTACATGGATAACATAGTGGTCAAAACCAAGGACAGGCCAACTCTTGTGCATGATCTGGAAGAGACATTTGCCAACCTGCGCAAGATCAACCTCAAGCTGAACCCTGAGAAGTGTGTCTTCGGTGTTCCGTCCGGCAAGCTTCTTGGGTTCTTTGTGTCACAACACGGGATCGAGGCAAACCCAGACAAAATCAAGGCTATTGAGCAGATTGAGGCGCCCAAGCGGATCAAAGATGTGCGTCGGCTCACCGGCTGCATTGCCGCCATGAGCCGATTCATCTCCAAGTCCGCTGAGTGCGCCCTTCCTTTCTTCAAAATCTTGAAGAAGGCGGGCCCAATGGAGTGGACCCCAGAAGCCGAGGCAGCATTGCAGGATCTGAAGAAATACCTTTCCTCCATGCCAATACTGGTTGCGCCTAAACCACAAGAGTCGTTGCTGCTATATCTGGCGGCGACGAATCAAGTGATCAACGCCGCACTGGTGGCATAGAGGGAGGTCGACGAGGAGGCAGTGACAGCGGCGGAACCAGCGGATGGCAGGCCAAAGATTCCCCCGGCAGGGCCTGGTGCCGGCAAGGCGCGGCCCTCGGCAGAGTCTGATGCCACTAAGGCAATTCCCGCGCAATCGAGTGAGGTGGTGCAGAAGAAGAAGATGATGCAGCACCCGGTTTACTTTGTCAGCTCCCTCTTGCAGGGGGCTAGGTCGAGGTATTCCGGTGTGCAAAAATTGCTCTTCGGCCTCCTTATGGCCTCGAGATCACTGTCATCACCCGCCTCCTGTTGCAACGGATACTGCATAACCCAGATGCAACCGGAAGGATTGTGGAATGGGCCTTGGAGCTATCAAGTTTCGGTTTGAAGTTTGAAAGTACCTCAACAATCCAGAGCAGAGTCTTGGCGGAGTTCATTGTAGAATGGACCTCAACGCCTGACGAAGAAATCCAGGAGACCACTCTCCCCAGCAAGGAAGCAGACCGCGACTGGATCATGTACTTTGATGGCGCGTTCTCGCTGCAAGGCGCCGGTGCCGGTGTGCTGCTCGTCGCGCCCACCGGAGAGCACCTCAAGTACGTGATCCAGATGCACTTCCCCAGGGAGATGTCCACCAACAACACTGCTGAGTACGAGGGATTGCTCGCCGGTCTCAGGAACGCGGCAGACCTCGGGGTTAAGAAGCTCATCGTCAGGGGTGACTTGCAGCTTGTTGTTAGGCAGGTCAACAAGGATTACCAAAGCCCATTGATGGAGGCCTACGTAGATGAGGTGAGGAAGCTGGAGTAGTGCTTTGACGGTATCCAAGCGGAGCACGTCCCCCGAATAGAGAACGACATCGCCGATTACCTATCAAAGCGTGTTGCATTCAAGCTACCTGTGGAACCAGGTACCTTTTTTCTCCGGTTAACTCAACCATCCATCGAGCCGTCAACAGGGCAGAACAAGCGGAGGAAGTCAGGTCCCGGAAAGTACTTTCCTATCGAGCCCCCTGGCGCCGCCGGCAAGGGTGCTGCCATGGACGCTGGGCCTGCCCAAGAGCAATTGGCTTCGGCAGGGCGTCAAGCCCTGGCCGTAGAGACAGTCGCTCCCATGGCGGGAGAGACGCCTTTGGTCCTTGCCGTCGAGCCCCAGGCTCCGGCATGGTCGCGGCATACCGTCCAATTCCTTGAAACAGGGGAGCTTCCTGAGGAGCAGGAAGAAGCGGAGAAAGTAGCCCGTCGGTCCGCTACTGCACCAGTTAAATCGATGACGCCCCTGCATGTGAGAAGGCCGAACTGTGTTAAACTAAAGGGCATCCCCCGGGAGGAAGGACTGGAGTTGTTGGCGGAGATACATGGAGGCATATGTGGCTCCCACATAGGGTCGAGGGCCCTTGCCGGGAAGGCGTTCCGGCAAGGTTTCTTCTGGCCCACCGCCCTCCAGGATGCCACGGCACTAGTAACCAAGTGTGAAGCGTGTCAGTTCCATTCAAAGAAGCTTCATCAACCAGCTCAAGCCCTTCAAACAATCCCTCTCTCTTGGCCATTCTCGGTCTGGGGGCTCGATATACTGGGCCCTTTCCCCCGCGCTGTCGGGGGCTTTGAGTACTTGTACGTTGCGATCGACAAGTTCACAAAGTGGCCAGAGGTGGAATCAGTGAGAAAGGTGACTGCTCAATCAGCTGTCAAGTTTTTCAAGGGACTAGTCTGCCATTTTGGTGTGCCAAGCAAAGTCATCACTGACAATGGCACGTAGTTCACGAGCCACACCTTCATGCAATACATTCAAAACCTCGGCAGCAAGGTCTGTTTTGCTTCCATGGCACACCCACGGAGCAACGGCCAAGCGGAGAGGGCAAATGCTGAAGCGTTGCGAGGCATAAGGACAAAGACTTTTGACAAGCTGCGCAAGAGCGGAAGGCGCTGGATCGATGAATTGCCGGCGGTTCTTTGGTCGATCAGGACGACGCCAAATCGAGCCACTGGCCAGACACCTTTTGCCCTGGTCTACGGGGCAGAAGCAGTTCTCCCCACGGAACTCATATATGGGTCACCTCGAGTGCTCGCTTATGATGAGCTTGAGCAAGAGCAGTTGCGCCAAGATGACACGACGCTCCTTGAGGAAGATCGTCTTCGGGCGGCTGTGAGAGCAGCGCGCTACCAGCAAGCCTTGCGCCGCTACCATAGCCGCAAGGTTCATGCCCGAAGCTTTGAGGAAGGCGACCTTGTTCTTCGGCGCGTTCAGTCGGCCAAGAATACCAACAAGTTGCGCCGAAGTGGGAAGGCCCTTATCGGGTAATACGAGTCACCAGGCCCGGCGCAGTCCTCCTAGAGACCGAGGATGACGTCTCAGTGAGCAACTCCTGGAACATCAAGCATCTTCGCAAGTTTTACCCATAAGGCGCGGCTTGCCGGGCCCCCCAGCAAGCCACCTTTTGTACAAGCTTTGCCGGCAAGGCATGTAACCCTTCGTACAAAGCCAGGCGCAGACCCTGAGCATAAATAAGTGAAACGCTGGCGCCCTAAGTCATAGCATGCATGCTAGGTAGAGTCTTTTCCTTGGTTAGGGTTGATAGTGCTTAGCGGCGACTAACCCCTAGCCTAGAGGTCGAGTGCGCGTCTGTCTGTTCCTGTCCTGCCTTCCTTTGGTTCGCAGGGCACATGAGCACTTCTGCTGAGCTACTTGAAAAGAAGGAAATAGACCGGTGTCCCGACCCCGGCAAACCAGAGTTGCCGGGGGCTGCGAGCACAAGGATCCAACAGTGGTAAGATGAGATTTCCAGGGGCTGCAGATCCAGATAAGTCTTTTATCCTCTGTCATGCATTTCAGAACCGGACTGGGGCATATGAAACCTCATTTTTATCTCTAGGCTGCAGTGCTCCCCTTTTTTCTATACCTAAGGATCATTTCCTGGGTCCGGATTTGGTTATAGCCGCGGTGGCAAGGAGGTAGAACGAGGAGCCTAAATCCCACTTCATCCCTGCCTCCGCCAAGAGCGCGAGAACGTTCGAGTGGAGTTGGGGGACGGCAAGGCATGTTGCCGGGCAAAAAATGTTTATCTTAAACAATAACAAGGATTCGCTTCTTGTCGCGGGATTTACCCACGAACGAAAAACCCGACAAGCATCCCTTTTTCATTAAAAACATCCCATACAGGTACAGTTCGTACGAAATGAAAAACATGAGCAAGGGGATTACAAGTTCTAAATTCAACAAAGGCCCGCAGGCTTACAAACTAAAAAAGAGATAAGGTGCCCATAATCCCTTTCTTGTCCCTCTCCTCAGGAGGTAGGTCATGGAGACGAGAAGGCAAAAGGGGCGCCTAGGCAAGCTACGAGCGGCAGAAAGCACCAAGAGAACACCTCGGTGGCCGCCGCGGGTGGGCCGGTGATGACGGTGCCGGAAAAGGAGCTGGAAGATGAGGCGGCAGGACCGGCAATACGCGATGAAGGCGTCGGTGCCCGCGTACTCCGAGTTGACGGCCTTGCCGCCCGCCCTCTTCCTCTTCCACAGCCTCCCGACACTAGCCGCCCAAGGAGACGGCCTCGAGAAGTTCAAGGAGCTGGCCCCGCCCCCGGCAAAACCCTGCCGGAGGAGCGGCCAGGTGCAGATGCTGCTGCTGCCGCACCCACCCAGGCGCGGGGCGTCCGACGCCTAGTCGGACTCATCTCCGTCATCTGCCCCGCTGTCCTCCTCATCACTTTCGCTCGAGGAAGAGCTTCCATCATCGGAATCTCCATCAGAGGAGCTCTCCATGCAACACTTCAGGCGAGTCCCGAACTCTCCGAAGACCTTGACGGAGAGTAGGTCGTCCTCCATTAATTTGAAGTAGAGGGCGAGCCCCGCCGTCAGGATGTGGATGCGAGCGAACGTCTTCCACCTACGACGGAGGTACATGACCCGAGGAGCCAGGAAGTCGACGTCGACCCGCGTGCCCCCATTCCCGCAACCCCTCATGTGCAATCTGAGGGATTGGGGCCGGTCACGCTCCATCTTTCGAGCAAACGAGGCGGGAAGACGAAGACGGCGACGCAGAGGCCGGCACAGCCTGATGAAGAACTCACGGGGCTGGTCTCCGACATGGCCTTCCATCGGAAAAGGCATCATTGGCGGGGGCGAAACCGGCGCACCGCCCCGTCCTCCTCTTCCCCGAGCACTGCAACCTCTGCCCCGGCCTCGCCCCCTCCCCCTTCCCCTCGCGGCCGGCTCCAGCACCGCGGGCTCAGGAGGAGGAGGGACGCGTTGTCGAGCGCCGACCCTCGCCGCCAATGTCGAAGGACCAGGATTCCCTTTCTCCATGGCGAGTGAAAGGAAGAAGCAGAAGCAAGAGGAGATAGATGACAGAAGAGTGTGGGATGCCATCTCCCCATCCCCCTCCTTATAAAGGAGCAGGGTCAGGGCTCGGCCGCCCCGCTCGGCCAATCAAGCCGCCAGAGGCGCAGGGAATCGGGACCGACCCGCTGCCCTAACCAGCAACGACTCGGTTTCCCGCCTCCACCGCTTGCCACCCCAAGTGCATGGAGGATGCGTGGAGGACATGCAGAACCGAGGGGACGGGTGAAGCAACCTCTCCCCACCCTATGATCATGGGGAGTGGATGCCTTGAAGACCGCGCCCCGGCCCCATTCTGTAAATGAGCTGCGCCTCCACGCCTCCCTCTTTTTACGAGGAAGGCGCGAGCCGCCTCTTTACTGTGATGTGACGCATGCGTGTGGAAACCGCCCCACGCATGCCGCCCACATCACGCACACCCTCCACACGCGCCGCTGCTGCTGGTCGTGGGAAGCGGCTTGCCAAGAGTTTACGCGGTAAAACCGCCGCCTTGCCCACAAGACTGTTTTGGGCCTAGCCCAACAACGTGTCGCGCTTATGTGTGGCCTAGGCCCGGGGGCTCCTGTCGGTGTACAAAAAGAGGGGTGCATTTTTGAACCCCTTTACCTGTGCACGGGCAGTCGGAGCCACGCCCACGGTCATGCCAAGCAGAGCAGGGGAGGTGAGCCAAGGTAAGACCAAAGCCCAAGACAATCAGAGCAACGCCAAGGCCAAGACCACAAAGAGCAGAGGGACGAAGCAGGTTCCCCCGGCAAGACCCTTGCTGGGCAGCCTCAAAGAGCCCAAGAAGACCCTTCTTGGGGCAGCTCGCCCCACACCAACAGAGCGAGCCACCCTTGAGCCCACGGTCCCCAACGCCATCATCCACGTGGGGTCAGGGCTCGGGAGGCACCTCCGTGGTGGCATGCAGATCTTTGTGAAGACATATTCAAGATCAGATGAGGATTAGAAGACGACGATCTTCGGCAAGATCCTTGCCGAGGAAGGCCACCAGACCCCTGGCAAGGCCATTGCCGGGGACGACAGCGTGCCACAGCAAGACCCTTGCCGGGCCACACGGCAAGACCCTTGCCGGGCCACCCGACAAGGCCCTCACTAAGGATGCCAACAGGGCCACCGCCAGGCACACGCCAACCAAGCTTCCACCGCCGTTCACATGCAGTTGCCAGCCGAACCAGCTCGGCTGGCACCTGCGTGGCAACATGCAGCCCCCAGGCCAGCTCATCGAGCGCTTGCGTGGCGGCATGCAGATCTTCGTGAAGGCTCCACCACCGCGCCAACTCAGCTGCCTGCCTGCCTACATGGCACCGCATGCATCGCTGGCCAAGGCACGTGTCAAAGCAAAGAGGAGCGGCGACGGACGGGACGGGCCTCGCCCCCGTCCCCAATAATGCAAGGGGACGCCTAAGCTACACATTAAATGCATATTGTCCTGTAATACGAGCGATAGGCTCAGGGCGCTGTTCGCCTTTCCACCTCCTGTGTGCCACTGTGGCAGCCCCTTCCGACTATAAAAGGAGGCCCATGGCGTACTGGAGAAGGATTCAGCTCTTTCGAACCACGCACTCACCACAGCTAGTTCGAGAGCTCAAGAACTCTCTGAAATACACCCACCAAAGCAGGACTAGGGTTTTACGCATCCTCGCGGCCCGAACCTGGGTAAACGATCCTTGTGCTGGCTACTGATCCTGCTCTTCTTGCAACCCCGCGCCCCGGCAACCGTAGTAGGGATTCTTGTGATCCCATAGGTGTCGTTCCACACCGACAGGTTCATCCCGCAGGTCGGTGGCAAGAAATAGTCTGCAGAGTTTAATTAGTGCAACTTTGCTTGTCTGTAGTAAGTACTATTGTTCAGTACTTGATTTCTGTTTGTGAACCCTGTATTGTTTATTAGTAATGCCGCTTTTGTTGTGTGGTCAGTCCTGAGCACGGTCTATGTTAATGTCTGTCCACTCAATTCAGTCTGTATATTTTGAAGTATCCAGATCATCTTTTTTGTGAGGAGGTTTATCAATTATGGTTACACTCCAATATCTGTATGCATTGTAGGGTTTATCGCACCCACCAGGATATCCAGTCCCATGGATGTTCAGTCTGTACGATTTGTCACGACCTTTGGACTGTCCTGCTTGTGGGAGTTGGCGGGGCCCCTGCATGCCACCCGTAGTTGGACAATCAACTTCTGTTTAGTACTTCAACATAGTGATTTCCTGGTAAGGATTCACTCATGTCACATCAAGTAAATCTTATTGATTTACTGTCTAAATCTTATTGATTTAATGTCATGTTTTCTTTCTTTTCCTGCAATTTTACGATGCAGGTTTTTCCATGTGACAATCATCACAGAATAAACCGTTTGGTTTGATCTATGATGGCTATTTTTGCAGGTTTCACTTCTTATATCGTGTCAGTAACAAAGGCCATCGTCCATCACTTATATTCTTGGAAAAATTGGATCGATCGTTGTCCGAGTACAAGCTGAATCCCTATGATGAACTGCAGTTTGGTTTAACAAAAACGCCACAATTAGTCCTCCTCGCGTTTAAAAGAAATGAAGAAAAAAAATGGATCACGGTCACGAAGCCTAGTCAAGTTAGAAAGCTGATCATAGCAGACCAAACACGATCGCCGCTGTCTCGCACATCGGTACAACCTTCAGCAACGGATTGAGCACCGATAGTTACTCTAGCACTGACAGCGGCAGCAGCTCAGTCTGATCCAGCTGAGGATTGGGCACCGACCGCGTCAGTGGATCAGGCTGATCTACCGGAGGATCGGGCATCGACACCGGCACCTGCTCCGACATCGGCACCAGCTCTACAAGGAGCACCATCTCCGGCAGCAGCAGCGGCTTCGGCACCTGCACCAACACTTGCACTTGCATCTGCTCCGGCCCGTGCAGCATCAACCGAACGAGCAGTTGCACGGGCAACAGACTGGGCTGCAGTTCGCACTTCATATACCAAAGTCCTTACAAAAACCGACATGTCCACCTTCTTGGTAAGCATTGGCCGCCCAAGTGTTTCGTTCTTTTTTCTTTCCATGTTGTTTCGCATGATTCACTGTGTTGATCTAACTCTTTGGGTATGTCTTCTTGTTTGCAAACAGAGAATTCCTAGAGCAACGAGGGAGTCGTTCAACAATCCGAGCGACAGCGGCCAAGTTTCTCTTACCATGCGCAGCCTTGGTGTGAATGAACCTGCTCAATATACAGTAAGTACAAAGGATGGTCGCATGATGATTGATACTAAAGGATTGTCAAGGTTCAAATCCAAATCATATCTTGCGGTAGGGGATGATCTCAAAATCTAACTTTCTCGGCAAGGAGAGCTGGTCCAAATCAACTTTGAAATTCTTCAGTAGCAGCACGCAACTGCCGAACTGATCTATCCTCCGAGAGATTTTGATTTAATAATTTGGCATGGTGAAACAAGTGTCATGTGTGTATAATTAATACGACAGTATTATTTATCACATGGTATATCGTTGATAGAATTGCAACTCTCATTGCTGGTTAGGAACTGGCGTTTGATTTCATTCCAACAGCTGTCGCGTTTTATTCAATTTTTTGTATTTTCCTTGCGACAGCATCTAAAACCAGCGCCGTACCGATCGTTGCAATATAAAAAGCGGTGAGGTAGAGCACATGGGCCCCCAAACATGCAGGGTGGGCCTGCGGCCCAAAGTCCAGAACCGTGAGCCTGTCTGAGTATTATATTCTCAGCTGAACCCCCATAATGCCCGTGCGTTGCACGTAGCATCAAGATGCATTTGTATGAGTATTTTATCTTGTGAGATAAAAGGATGAACGAGGGAAGGCCTTATTTGCAAATGTGGAGAGGTGTGTGGGTACCTTTTTGCAAAATTGCCATAGTTTCCTTCCTATGCGTCAGATATAAATCGGACGGCCTATATTGCAGGATGGCAGGCACACCATCATCACCAACTCGTCTATACTGTGTTAAAAACAACTCTATTTTTTATAATTATATATGTTATATATATATTCCCCTTGATTTTTCTTATGTATAAAGTTGTGATATAAAAGATTTGTATATTTCTTTACAAAGGGAGTATCTCTCTGTCAAAAATATATTTTTGTGTAACTAGTTACTCCTTTCTTTCTACTTCCTTTCGCTGATATGTGGGGCATCCGGCAACGGGGTCCACGTGCCATATGCACAAATTAGAGTGCATAAATGCACGGTAGACACACCCCGGTCATAGCGCCGCAGTAATGCCCAATGAGCCGTCAAATCACAAACCCCCCCTTTCCAGCTTTAGCAGTAAGCTGGACGGACAAAGAGGCAATATTTCACTGGGCCTGAGTCCCCTTCTCCCTCGTCTGCTTGTTCAGAGAAAACCCCCTCTCGGCGATCGCATAAGGTTTTCTCATGGAGAACCAGGTACGAATTCTTCATCCATCCCCGATAAATCCAAGTCCCTTGGCCGCGGGTAATCCTAGGATGGCAGCCGCCGCCGTTGATGCATTTTTCTTCCTACTGAATGTAGTGTGTTTCATTTGCAGTGCCCAAAGTGCGGGGACCCTACAGGTTTCTGCGCCCTTGGCGAGACGCCACGCTTGTTCCTTCTCATCCTAACACAGGATTATAAAACGCGCATAGTACGTTCCTAGAATCCTCTTTTCTATCCAGGAGGGTGGGTTTTTTAACATGCTATCGACAAATTTGGAAATCTGGATTGCTATATTTGGATAAAAGGTACTACCAGTACGATGGTCAACAATGACATGAAGGAGGAAGTTATTTCTAGATTTGGATAGGGAATACATTGTGTTCTCATATTATTTTTCCTGCAGTGCATTATTTGCTCTGCCAGAACACATGTACTCAAGATGCTCGGCCTTGCCATAACTGAATACACCAGTTTAATGGTCACAGTGAAGACAAGCCATGGATATAAGTTCCGAGTTGGGTTCATGAACCAAGAAGATCGCTGCTTTTTTATGGCCGAGCTTGGATAAACTTTCTCAAGTGTTACAAACTGAAAGTTGGCGCATGAATGTTGATGGAAATAGCTGAACCTGGTCTCGTCTTCACTATGATCTTCAACCCCGACATCGTTCCAATTGTTAATCCATGTTAGTTTTGTATCTGGTTCTTGCTTGTTGTCTCGATTACTTCTTAATCCACCTATTCTGTCTAACTAACCACAATTTAACTTTAGAAGTAGCAACGAATCTCTCACGAAGATGCTACTTCTAACTAATATTTTCTTATAATTGGTGGCACGTGTAGGTTTTTTCAGAGTTAAGCAGGCTGCTCGTTTGTTATTCTGTAACAACTCGGTACATTCTTGATGGCACTAAAGTTATTTGGGACGACATCCACAAGTTCCTACACTTTATTGATTGTCTTGAGGTCCTTGTAGGGTGTTTCAATGGTGGAAGGCCACGTGGGATATGTGTGCCATCGCTGCACTTTCGTTGAACAGGTCGAATCGTGTCGAGAAACTTATAGTACGAGCTGTTTTACGTTATATATGTTGTTCATAAACTATTGCTTATACAGTTTTACTGTTTGTGACCTTCTTGAAACGAAGCTGCCCGGTTTCCAGTTCTATTGTTCCTATACGGATGCGACCATGGTCGGTTTAGACTCGCGCTTGGTCACAACATGATGTTTATGTCGACCTAATCCATTCCCCTTGGAGGTGAAAAGATACTTATTCATGGGTGGTCTCAAATAATGAAGGCCTGTCCATCTTGGAGAATAGGACAGAAGATTATGTTCCTGCTTTTCCATGGCTCTAAAGCAAATATCCTGTTTATTGACCACATTGCGAGATGAAGCCGCTTTTAGAAGGTTGTGGATGCGCGGGGTGGCGCCTGGGCCTTGTCATGGGGCTTGGCGGCCTCACCCTTGGTTAACTATAGGCAAAGTAGCACTATTTGAGGCGTGCTTTGTACGGTTGAACCTGTATAAGTACTCATACTGCTTTCAGCTATGGTTGTTAAGTGCCCCTGCTGGTTTCAGTTAAGATTGTTAAGTCTCCTGCTGCTTTTACAGTCTGTCGTGTTTCTTCAGTCCTGTCTTCCTCTAGCCGACAAACCAAACCAGCGCGGCAGGGCCGCCTTCTTCCGCCTCCCATGACTGGCTGCGCCTCAGCGCACGCATCGCCGCCCCACCGTCTCGTAAATCGTTAACGCCAACGTCCGAGGCCTCGTCATCGTCCTCCACGCGCTTTGGTACGCTCTCTGCGGCGCCGCCCTCTCGCGTTGTCAACATGGTCAACAAACAACAGGAATCGGCAGAAGTACGTGGAGAGGACGACAGTAGGGGCCCACCATGTCAGTGTATGGAAAAATAAAATGCTTCCTCCTAGTGTTTTCCTGACATCTGGACCCACGACATTGTGAGCGTATATAATCAAGAGACAAGAGAACATCACAAGATCGGCTGACACCTAGGACGTAGCTGCTCGAGCAGTATTTTTTTGTTATGGTTGAGACGGAGCATGATTTGAACTGGGCTGTGGCCCGTCTAGCCCAGGCTTAAATTTTATGTTCACCATGTGACCAGCCCAGCTATTTTTTTGTGAAAATGAGCCTAGTTTATTTTTTTTGAAGAATACCTAATCCAGGCCTACTTATTTTCTACGCCCTGATGGGTTGCAACTCTTTCAAGGCGCTGCAAATCTTGAAAGTAATATGAAATGGGTTGTAAATATAAAAACAAATGACAAATTGGCAATTACTTTATAATTTCTGATTTTTTTTCACATTTTCAGATTCCTATTTCACTGGGCATTAACCTAATTTAAATATATCTTCAAAGTACTTTAAATCTAGCTTGACATTTCGGTATTAAAAATAGTTTGGAACCCACAGAAATATGCGAAATTGGCCCTGGCCAACCAAAGAAAAACGGATTGCAATAAATTGCATAAGAAGTCACAATGAGCTATATATAAATTATTAAAAAAAGAGGGAATGGTCTGACTTGTGGGCCTATTAAGTTGACGCGCATGCAAGATTTTTTTAGTTATTATATACGTCAACAAACGATTCTAGCAGACGTAACCGTTGGATGTCAATCCAACGGCTGTCGTGTTTCCTTCAATCTCTGATCTTCTTGCTCAGCCGCCAAATCCAGCGCCGGCGGGACCGCCTACTCCCGCCTCCCGTGCAGGCCTCATCGCCCCTACTACTCCCACCGCTGGCCAGGGCATCCCTCTACTCACCCACACCCCCTGTTATTCTGTGGCGAAAGCAGCCTCACACCGCAGCCGAACCAGTGAACCCTCGTACTCCTCACCGCGTGGGCATCCACTGCCGCGTCTTCCCCGGCTCCGCGTCGTCCCCTTCCTAGGCCTCGCCGTCGTCCATCGCCCTGGTGCTCTCGGCGCAGCGTGGTCAACATGGTCAAGGAATGACTTCCATCGGAAGAGTACTGTACATGGAGAGGCTGACAGTTGGGTCCACGGCAGCCGCAAGGAAGTGCCTCCTTATTACGCGAAAAATAATTATTCTTCCACCTGACAGCAGGGACCCACCGGACGGGCCACCATATTTGGCGAAAAAATGTTTCCCCCCTGATTGCTGGGAACCACTGGACGGGCCACCGTATTTCACGAAAAAACGTTCTCCCCGCTGTCAGCTCGGACCCACCGGAAGTGCCTCCTTATTACGCACAAAAAAATGAATACTCCCCCTGCTAGTTGGGACCCACCTTGGTGGGAGGCTGACTTGTGGGCCTACTAAGTTGGCGGGGACGGAGTGCTTTGTCAATTTAGTCAATATGAACGATTCTAGCTCCAGTGATCGTACGATGTCCATCCAACGGCTGTAGTGCTTCTTCAACCTGTGGTCTTCTTGCTCCAGCCTCCCAAAGCAGCGTCGGTCGTGCCGCATGCTCCACGCCTCCGTGGCGGCTGTCTGCCGCCGGAGGCCTCCCGCCCCTACTATTCCCACCAATGGCCAGGCCTTGCGGCGATGGCAGCCTCACACCGTAGCCGAAACAGTGAACCCTCGTACTCCTCTCCACGCGGGCTTCCACTGCCGCGTCTTCCCCGGCTCCGCGTCGTCCCCTTCCTAGGTATCACCGTCGTCCACCGCCCTGGTGGCGCGGCGTGGTCAACGTGGTCAAGGAACGACTTCCATCGGAAGAGTACTGTCCGTGGAGAGGCTGACAGCTGGGTCCATGGCGGCCGCAAGGAAGTGCCTCCTTATTACGCGCAAAATAATTATTCCTCCACCTGACAGCAGGGACCCACCAGACGGGCAACTGTATTTCACGAAAAAAATGTCTCCCCCTGACTTTTGGGACCTACCAGCTACATCTTCGCACGCAAGGAAGTGCGTCCGGGCAAAAAAAAATATTCGCCCCCTGACTGTTGGGACCCACCAGCTACAACTTCACACGCAAGGAAGTGCCTGACAGTCGGGACCCACCTGGTTGAAGCGTATGTAGCGTTGTCATTCTGGTCGCGAACGCGTACGTACATACTGGTCGATGTAGAGGCACGCACGTAGCATGTACACATACGGCCAGGGCTCGTGTGCAAGAAAGAAAATACGGCCACGTACGTACATACGGGCGGGGTCTCGAACGCCTACTCGCGCATACGTACGGCCAGGGCTCGTGTGCATGGCTGGGTCGGAACGAAGAAACTGTGTCATCGTTGTGTTCATGGGGAGGCAACGGAATGCGTCGTGTTCATCAGGAGGCAACGGAATGTGTGGGAGCCAACCGACTTGGACGGAACAACCGATGGAAACTAGGCCTAGAGTACCGCACAACGGAGGAAACGGCCTTGTGTTTGACCGATCACGTTCGAAACGGGATCATGTTCATAGGGAGGGGTCTGGCGTACCGCAAAATGGAGGAAACGGACCTCCTACGGTCGAAACGGGGGTCCTGTTGATCGGGAGGGGTGTGGCATACCGCAAAACGGAGGAAACGGACTTGTGTTGGAGCTCTACAGTTGAAACGAGGGTCTTGTTCATTGGGAGGGGTGTGGCGTACCGCAAAATGGGACTCCACGGGATACTGTTCATCTCCACCGTCGACCCTCTCCAGCCTCCACAGGCTACTGTTCATCCACCGTGGACCTCCTCCGGCCTCCACCTGCAACTGTTCATCCACGGGCTCCTGTTCATCCAGCCTCCACTGCGCGCTACTCCATCGGCTACTGTTCAACCAGCCCTCTCCACGGGCTCCTGTTCAACCACCCCTCCACGGGCTACTGTTCATCCAGCCCTCCACCGTCTACTGTTCATCCAGCCCTCCACGGGGTGGTCCTGTTCATCCAGCCCTCCACGGGGTCATGTTCATCCAGCCCCAACCGGCCCGATCGATCGGGGTCCTGTTCATCCAGAGGCAACACCACGGGGTCATGTTCATCCACCCCCACCGAACTGTTCATCAAACCCCGGCAACGCTCCTTTGTTCATCCAGAGGCAGCATTGATCGGCTTGATTAGCAGCAGTAGCAAAGAATCGCTTTGATCGGGTTCAGTTAACAGCCATCGATCGATCGCTCGGGTTCAGTATCGCGTAGCCTGCAGTGCAATCTCTCGGGTTCAGTTAGAGACCAACACCTCGCTCGGGTTCAGTTAGAGCCCAATGCCTCGCACCCACGTGCGTGCGTGTACGAGAGAAACGCGCATCGCTCGGCCCCGACCACCCACCGTAACCGGGAACACCCCGATATTTTCCTCGCCCTCGCTTCTACCATGGTTTTTTCCGTCATGGATGGCCCAAAGAATGTCATGCAGCTGCGTCTCCGGCCCGCCCAGGACAAAAATCCCATTTTCTGTCATGATTTTTTGTCATAGAAGTAGAAGCCCACCACATCTATGATGATACCGGGTTTTGTCACAATTATCGTCATAGAAGTGTCATAACTATGACATTTTTTTTCGTTCGGCCCAAAATGTCACGGATGTGTCTTTTTTTGTAGTGTAAGCCTCTACCAGACTAGCTCATTGATCAAAGATGGTTAAGATTTCCTAACCATAGACATGAGTTGTCAATTTATAACAGGATCACATCATTAGGAGAATTATGTGATGGACAAGACCCATCTGTTATCTTAGCATTTGATCGTACCGTTTATTGCTACTGCTTTCATGTATGTCAAATACATATTCCTTTGACTATGAGATCATCCAAATCCCGGATACCGGAGGAATGCCTTGTGTTCTATCAAATGTCACAACGTAACTGGGTGATCATAAAGATGCTCTACAGGTATCTCCGAAGGTGTTTGTTGAGTTGGCAGATATCGAGATTAGGATTTGTCACTCCGAGTATCGGAGAGGTATCTCTGGACCCTCTTGGTAATACACATCATAAGAAGCCTTGCAAGCAAAGTGACTAATGAGTTAGTTGCAAGATGATGTATTACGGAACGAGTAAAGAGACTTGCCATAACATATATCAAGTGAATCAATAAGATAACCCAATGTCACCTCAAGTATTCATACCACAAGACATACATCATGTGATCTCAAATCTGAATATTCAATGCGACATGACAAAACTTCAAAGGGTAACGATTGAATTCATCACAACAAGAGTATAGAGGGGAGAAACATCATATGATCCGAGTATATTAACAAAGCCCATGATATAGATCACGAGAGAGAGAGAGAGAGAGAGAGAGAGATTAAACACATAGCTACTGGTACAAACCCTCAGCCCCGAGGGTGGACTACTCCATCCTCATCTTGGTGGCCGCCGGGATGATGAAGATGGCCACTGGAGATGATTCTCCCCCTCCGGCAGGGTGCTGGAATGGGTCTAGATTAGTTTTCGGTGGCTAGGGAGCCCTGCAGTGACGGAACTTCTGATCTAGGTTAACCCCGAAGGGTTTCAGAATATTTGGGAATTTATAGTGCAAAGAGGGGGTGCGGGAGGTCACCGAGGTGGGCACAACCCACCTGGGCGCGCCAGGAGCCCCCTGGCGCGCCCTGGTAGGTTGGGCCCCCCTCTGGGCACCCCCCAGGTGCTGCTTTGGCCCATCAGGAGTCTTCTGGTCCATAAAAATCCACAAAAAGTTTCGCGGTGTTTGGACTCCGTTTGATATTGATTTTCTGCGATGTAAAAAACATGCAAAAAACAGCAACTAGCACTTGGCACTATGTCAATAGGTTAGTCCCAAAGAATGATATAAATGACTATAAAATGATTATAAAACATGTAAGAATGATAAAATAACAACATGAATACTTCATAAATTATAGATACGTTGGAGACGTATCAGCATCCCCAAGCTTAATTCCAACTCGTCCTCGAGTAGGTAAATGATAAAAGAAATAATTTATGAAGTGTGAATGCTAGCAAAGTGCACAATTTTGATCAATGATAATTTCAATCACTTTTCCTAGCATCATAACAACATTTCTTTCTCATAAAACTTCTCATGTTCTAGTAACAACCAATTCACATGTTAAGGTTCAAACAATGAATTCTCTTGAAACTCAACAACCTATGTTCTCAGTCACCAAGCAATTGCAATTCAACTTATTCAACAGAGTTTAAGTAAGAGCTCCACATACTCAACCATCATATAGTCTTCTATGATTGCTAACACTCACCTTGTACACATGAGCAAAACGTTTCAACCGGACACATAGAAAGATAGGGGCTTATTGTTTTTCCTCCCAACGTATTCACCACAAGGGTGATGTCAACAATAATAACTCATGCTACCCATATTCAACTGGACATATGTTCCTAGATCTTTCCTCAACACATGATTCTTGCCAAAAGAGAAAAATAAAAAGGAATAGAGAGAAAAACTTTGACTCTTTGCATAAAAATAAATACTGAATAGTAAAAGATAGGCCCTTCGCAGAGGGAAGCAGAGGTTGCCATGCGCTTATTTGTTTGTATGCTAAACCCCTTAGTGCAAGATAACGTCATGTTATATTGCCCCTTATGATAGCAACCTTTATTATGCAGTCCGTCACTTTTATTGCTTTGCCATCACAAGTTCGTACAACGCTCAATTTTCTCTTACACTAAATGATCTAACACTTTTAGAAGCAATTTTTATTTCCTTATTGCACCGATGACAACTTACTTGAAGGATCTTGCTCAATCCTTAGGTAGGTATGGTGGACTCTTGAAAATAAGATTTGGGTTTAAGGGTTTTTGGATGCACAAGTAGTATCTCTACTTGGTGCTGAATTTTTGGCTAGCAAAGATGGGGGGGCAAGCACCACATGTTGAAGGATCTATGACAATGTGACTTCTATGTGAATATGAGCAAACATAAATCATTACATTGTATTCCTTGTCCAACGTCAACAATTTTGGCATATAATATTTTGATGGGGGCTCACATTCACAAAAGATTTCCAGGATAGTATATTTGCATGTGAAAGTTCTCTTCCTTATACTAATTATTCGTGAATTGCTTGTATGACCTATATTGCGATTGTCAAGCCTCAAAAGATTTAACTTTCTAAACCCAATGTGAAGCTACCACTAGGCATGATATGATTTCAACTTTATGATATTCAATATATTCAACAATTTGCTCATAGGATATAAGTGAAGCACAAGAGTAAATGACAAGCTACTCCAAAAAGATATAAGTGAAGATCAAGCGAGTAGTTAAGTAAATAGGTGGCTATGTGAAGACTCTCTTTTATTTAAAACTTTCAGATCTAAGTATTTTATTCAAACAGCAAGGAAAACAAAATAAAATGACATTGCAAGGATAGCACAACTCATGTGAAGAAGCAAAAACTAAGACTCAACCGATACTAACCGATAATTGTTGAAGAAGAAAGGTGGGATGCCTACTGGGGCATCCCCAAGCTTAGATGCTTGAGACTTCTTGAAATATTATCTTGGGATGCCTTGGGCATCCCCAAGCTTGAGCTTTTTTGTCTCCTTAATTCCTCTCATATCACGGTTTTCCTAAATCTCAAAAGCTTCATCCACACAAAACCCAACAAGAACTCGTGAGATAAGTTAGTATAAACCAATGCAAAAACCTTATCATTCTCTACTGTAGAAAATCACTAAAATTATTATTTAACATTGCATACTAAATGCCTCTGCATAACACTCCTATCCTCAAATAGAATCATTAAACAAGCAAACATATGCACACAATGCAAACATAACAGCAATCTGCCAAAACAGTACAGTCTGTAAAGAATGCAAGAGTATCAATACTTATTCAACTCCAAACATTATGAAAATTTACCACACTGTAGAAAATTTATCACAGCTTACTATGCAAAAAGTTTCAACATTTTATCACACTCTGACTTTTCTAGGGAATTTGTGCAACATCGGTAAACTTTCTGTTTTCAAACAACAACATGTAGACTTGTAAAGCATAGTAAAGGCTATCCTTGACATTTTTATTGAAATAAAAGATGCAAAACATATTCTAAGTAACAGAAAGCAAATCCTAACAAAATAAATTGATGCTCCAAGAAAAACACATATCATGCGATGAATGAAAACATAGCTCCAAGTGAGGTTACCGATAATGTTGGAGACAAAAGAGGGGATGCCTTCCGGGGCATCCCCAAGCTTAGTTGCTTGGATCTTCCTTGGATATTAACTTGGGTGTAACATCCCAAATTTCCTATTTGGAATGTTTTACAATTATAGCTAAGCATCTATGCATATTGTTTGAATTTGAGTGACATTTGAAGTTTCAGAAGATTTTGAGTTGATGGTATTTGAATTTGAACTGGCAGTTGAAATTTATTTCAAATCAATGCCTGACAAATACTTGAGAAAAGGTATGAGAGGAGTAAACATGACACTCCAAAAATGTCAAATGAAAAACATTGCCAAAAAGTTTGAATTCAAATTTTGATTTTATTTGGGATTTTAGAAAAATGTTTTTTTTTAGTTTGAGTTTTGCCCCTGGAAAAATGTTCAAATTATAGGAATATTCTCTGATCATTTTGATATATATATATATATATATATATATATATATATATATATATCTAATATATTTTCTCTCTCTCTCAAATTCAAAAAAAAGGAAAGAAGACCCAGGCGCCAGCCAGGCCAACCGGCCCAGCCAGCACCCAGGCGGCCCACCCGCGGGCCAAGCCGACCGGCCCAGCCAGCGCCCGAGCCAGCCAGCGAGCAGCCCAGCGCCCCTCGCCGAAACCCCTTCCCTTCGGCCAACCGACCACAACCCCCTCCTCTCTCACCCACTGACGCCCCGGACCCACCCCCTTCTTCCTCCCCACGCCAACCCGCAGCGCCGCCGCTCGCCGGAATCCCGAAGGATCCGGGATCTCCTCCCCGATCCTCCCCGATCCGCCCCCTCCTCCAAGCCGGGTCCCCCTATATACCCCCTCGCCCGTTCCCCCCCACTTCTCGCCTGACCCTCTCTCTCGCCGCAATCGCTCGCCGGAGCACCGCACCGCCGCCGCGCCATTGTTACCACCCCGGCCGCCCCGAACCCCCTCGAGCTTCCCGACTCCACCACCGAGCCCCCCTTGCTCCGCCGCACCCGCCGGAGGTCTCCGCCGTCGTCCCCGACCACCGGAGCCCCCGCACCGTCGTCGCCCGAGCCTCCGTCGACCATCGCCGGCGTCGCCACCGCGGTGAGTCACCGGAGAACCCCGCCGCCGTTCGATCTAAATCCTAGGGTGTAGATTAGAAGTACGAAGGGGTACGGTTTATTTAGGTTTTAGTTTAAAAGATCCGGTTTAGTTCCGGTTTTATTTAGGTTTAGTTTAGACCGGCCCGACTCGGGTTATTTCCTGTTAAACGCGGGCGCGTTTTAGTTATATTCGCCGATCGTTAGATAGGCCCGATTTTCTTTTTAGTTAATTTTTTCGTTTCTGTTTTAACAGAATAGTTTCAGTTTTGTAAAATCCATATCTTTTAATCTACTTAATATTTCTAATTGATTCTTTTTTGTTAGTTTGCAAATTTGTTGTAGTTTCTGTAGAAAATATGTTTAGTCATGTTAAAATTATTATAAATTGTTTTATTTTAGATTTAGACAGATTAGTAATTCTGCTATAAAGTGAGTTAGAATTATTTTATTTTAGTGATTCTTTTGTCACTACTTTATTTTGACCTTGCCTAACCGTAGGAATTTATTTGGCATTTTATATTTAATAAAAAATAGTTTTAATCAAAACCGTGTGGTTCTTATTTATTTAACTAGCTACTGTTTTCCTATTGTTTTATTTAGCAAATAATTTTATTTTTCCTATGTGATAGTTTATTTTAGGTTAGTTTCAGTAACTTTAGATCAGGAACTTTTATTTACAATAAATAAAATTTTTATTATATTTTTCCTTGCTAGAATTGTTATAGGCATAATAGGAGTTCTATAATAGCTTTTGATGTGATTCTTTTTGCTCCTAGTTGCATGATGTTTTCTCTTCTGTTAGTTAGCAAAAACCCATGCTTAGGTTCTGTTAAGAAAAATTTGGTTGTGTAAAACTATTTCTTGGTTGTTGTATGATGTGGTGAAAACATTGATTTGGATTTCTTTGAGTTTTCTTTGGGTTTTGGTTCAATTGTTTCATGTGTTATATTAGTATGCTGTTATGTTAAGTGATCATATGTTTGTATGCTTATATGATTGTTGTTTGCCTCGGTAGAATTTCCGGAGTGCGAAGGTTGCTACCACGAGTCCCTAGCTTTGAAGATCGTCGACAAGGCAAGTCATTGATCATATTTTCTTTTACTATGCCTATAATTTTATTGCATTAGAATTATACCTCCCACCATGCATGCAGTAGGAGAATTTGAAGTTATGTTCTTGAGTAGTATCATGAGGTAGGATGAACCCAATTCCCTTGTTACCATTGCCGGACGAAGTAGTTATTTTGCTATGCTCAGAGGCGGGGTTGGTTGAGTGATTCATAAGGGAGATGTGAGAGTCAAGATGATGACAAACCCATGACTTCAAGCTCAAGATGGACTTCAAAATTCACTCTTTGGGTGGAGGGCGGTTGACGGGCACCTGAGAAAACCAGCGGTTGGCGGGATGCATGGAGAAGCGCCATGACATCTTGCGGAAAGCTTCAACCAGCCACGAAGAGGCGGATGTATACCCCATTTACGGAAGCTTACTGTGCAGCCGCAAGCCATTATGGGCTCGGCTTGGTCAACCCTAGTTGTGACTCTGGCGGACGGTGCTACGAGATGTAGAAGAACGGTAGGATTGGATGGGTAGCGGCGGTGGCGGAAGAACTCTTCGGAAGACCCTGTTTCGTTCGTCCGCCTTCAAACACCATGAAGTGCGAAGACTTAAAGGAGGAGCGAATCTTGCGGGTAAAGTCATAAACCTCTGCAGTGAAGATCTAATCGGTTAGCCGTGTCCCCGGTTATGGACAATTTGAGCCTCTGGAACTTGGAGTATTTCGGATATCTCAACACCAAAATTAATAAATTAATTGAGGGGATTATTTAATAATTGGGAATGAGACATTGGTTAGTGGAACCATCTCAATAAATACCAACATTTCGTAGTAATTGCAAACAAGTCCTTATTGTAGGGAAAAACTGGCTTTTTTGCAAAAACAATAAAACTTAGAGCCCCACAGCCAAATTGCATATAGTGTTAGTAATTGTTATTGTTATTCTCTCTTCATGACTTGCCGGCATATTCAAAATGCTGACCTACACGGCTGCAACGTCTTATGTTGCAGAGGAGTATTCTGATCAGGAGTGAGGCTACGATCCACGCTTGGCGATTGCCCTATGGAGTCGGATGGACTCGCTATTTCGTCTACGCTTCCGCAGCTTTATTTTAGTTTATTTCTCATGAGTTGGCCTTCGGCCGAATTTATTCTATTGTAATAAAGACTCGATATGAGAATCGTGTAATAAATTCAGGTGTGATTGAACTTTGATTATTTCATCAATGTATTGTGTGTGCCAGCATGATCTTGGGATGGTACAGCTACACAGAGACCTGACCGATTTGGGGTCGGGTCGTAGAGATGGTATCAGAGCACACGCTGACCGTAGGACGTAACCCCTAGGATGGGAAAGCCATCGGAAGAGACTATTTATTTTATGTCCTTATCATTCCGTAATTCTCCCTGCTCATTTCGACTTCTCTCCGATTTTCAACATTCTAGATGGCGCCGAGTTCACCCAGTTCTGCTACGGAGTTTTGCCGGCCAGATGAGGCGATGCCTTTCGGCAAGAAGCGGTTCAGATCATCAAGAAGCTGAAGATTGCTCTGCCCTCAATCACGGAAGCCTACCAATGCACTTCCGCGGATACACGCTCTGAGATTGAGCTGCACATTCGGGGAGGACCTTCGGAGGACATTGAGCCCATTGACTTTGAGTTTACCGATTTCAATTGGATCCTCGGAAAAGACATGGCGATTTATCGTGCACTTGGACATCTCCGAGAAGAGTACAGGGCCGAGCTCGACCCATCAGACCTCGCCATGATTTCTCGCAGAGCTAGGAATGGAGATATCATCCGTACCGTTGAGGACGACTCCATTCTCTCATATGTCCAAGACTTGGAGTGTCTCCTCAGGAAACGGGAGATCCAAACTCGCCGTAACTCGAAGGTACATAGGAGGCTGTTGTTCCGTGAACTGGAACTGGAGGAGAAAGCACACGCAGACTTCCTTGACCATGAAGAAGAAATCAAGGATTTCATGGAGAGAGTAGACAAGCTGAAGATGGATGTTGCCGCATTAGAGGAGAAGGTGGACTTGGGAGAAGACCTTTTTCCGAGTGGAGATGACGGACCTCTCGTGAGCAATGACCAGGATTATGAAGAGAGCTCCACTGAAGAAAGCCGCAAGAGGAGGCGCCGCATCAGAGGACGCCACACCGGAGGACGCTGCACCAGAGGACGCAAGGATAATTGATGAATACATTTAGTCGACCGCCATGTTATTTTATTTTTCTGTCGATTAGTTAGGCCGTTATTTTCGATTAGCCATGAAATTTGTAATCCGAGATTGAACCATGTTTGAGTGGATTGAATAAATGATTGGTGTGATTATGTTTGTGCATTCATTTGGGTAGTGATATTTTCTCATTAGACCCTTGTTCTATTCTAATTTTCTCATCCACTCCAAAACACCAGATGCCTCCGAGACGTGACCCCGGTCTCAACTTTCCGCCGGAGCTCACCCAGCTGGTCCAGCAGCAGAATGCCCTTATGCAGATGCTCATCCAGAACCAGAACAACAACAACAACAATCCACCGCCACCACCCCCTGTTGACAACTTGACCCGCTTCCTAAGGCTGAATCCGCTAGTGTTCTCTAGCACCTTGAGCCGATTGTGGCGATGATTGGCTCGCAAGGTCGGAAGGAGTTAGCCACCGCTGGATGCACAGATCACGAGAGAAGGTGCGCTTTGCGCACTTCAACTTGATGGACCTGCAGCCTCTTGGTGGGAGAACTACACGCCACTTATCCCATCGCCACCATCACGTGGGATCAGTTCCAAGAGGCTTTCCGCACCGCTCATGTTTCATTTGGAGCCATGAGTGAAGAAGCGTGAGTTCCGCAACTTACGCCGAGGAACCGTCTTGTGGGGCGATGCGTGGATGAGTTCAGCAAGTTAGCTCGCTATGCCACGGATGATGTGGCCACAGATGCATAAAGCAGGAAAAGTTTCTCGACGGACTCAATGGCGAGCTGGGTATGCAGCTAATGGTGGCTACCTTCAACAACTACCAGGAGCTGGTAGACAAGGCCACCATACTTGAAGGCAAGCAGCAGCAGATTGATAGCATAGCGGAAGTATGGCGGGGAAGTACAACTCGGAGCTCAGCGAAGCCCGTTATGCCCCATACTGGGAGGGCATACCCATCACACCCATGGAGGACATAATCATGGAGGACATAACCATGGAGGAAATGGGAACAACCGCAACCCCGACAACAAGTCAGGCAATGGAAACGGCAATGGCAACCAGCATCGTCCTGCCCCGGCTCAGAAGGATCTGAGTCACATCACCTGTTTCAAGTGCCAGAAAACAGGGCACTATGCCACCGACTGCCCGGAGGCCAAGCAGAGGAATGGAAATGGCAATGGAAGCTCAGCAAAGAAGCCCAACCCTTTTCCTCGTGCTCAGGTGAACCACATTGACGTGGAGGACGTCTATGATCAGCCCGATAACTTGTGGTTGGTAAGTTTTTATTAAATTCACATCCAGTATTGGTACTCTTTGATTCTGGTGCAACGCATTCATTCATATCAAGGGTAGTTGTGGAAAAGTACGGGTTGCCCACTAGAACCCTTAGAAGCCCTCTTCACGTCAGTTCCACGGGAGGAGAAATGATGGCAGGCTTAGGCTGTCATGCAACCCTCAACATCGGAAACCATAAATTTCCCGCAGACCTCATAGTATTGGAAACCCAGACCTTGGATGTAATCCTAGGCATGGATTGGTTGACAAGTTTGAAGGAAACATAGGCTGTGCCCAGAAGTCGATTCGCTCACCACCCCGGGCGAAGAGGATCAAGTATGTATCGAGGCGTATCCCGATGAAGAATCAGTTGCATTCCCTCACGGGAGTTGTTCATGAGGAAGTGCCAGTAGTGCAAGATTTTCCCGATGTGTTCCCGGAGGAATTACCAGGAATGCCACCGGACAGAGATATTGAATTTCTGATTGAGTTATTACCCGGCACAGCCCCAATATCCAAGAGACCCTATCGGATGCCCCCGAACGATTTAAAAGAGATCAAGAATCAAATTAATGAGCTATTGGAGAAGGGATATATTCGCCAAGCTCGTCACCTTGGGGAGCCCAGTTCTTTTGGTAGAGAAGAAGGATGGAACCACGAGAATGGTTGTAGATTATCGTTCGTTGAGCAGCGTGACCATCAAGAACAAGTACCCTCTGCGATGATTAACGATCTATTTGATCAGCTAGTTGGAGCCAAGGTATTCTCCAAGATCGATCTTGATCAGGTATCATCGATTGAAAATCCGTGAAAAGGATATACCTAAAACAGCATTCACCACCAGGTATGGTTTATATGAGTATACCGTCATGTCATTCGGATTGACTAATGCCCCTGCATACTTCATGAATTTGATGAACAAGGTATTTATGGAATATCTGGACAAGTTTGTCGTGGTGTTCATCGATGATATACTGATTTTCTCCAAGAGCGAGGAAGAGCATAAGGAACATTTGCGTCTAGTTCTGGAGAAACTCCGAGAACATCAGTTGTATGCCAAGTTCAGCAAATGTGAATTTTGGCTGAAGGAAGTCGGATTCCTCGGACATGTTATTTCAGGAGAAGGAATAGCAGTTGACCCGCCAAGGTTTTATCGATCACCGATTGGCGATCGCCCACCTCGATCAAGGAGATCCATGATTTTCTCGGACTCGCAGGATATTATCGGAGGTTTATTGAGAATTTCTCGAAGATTGCCAAGCCCATGGTGAGCTGTTGAAGAAGGATGCCAAGTACATTTGGACCGATGATTGTGAAGCCGTTTCAGGAATTGAAGAAAGCGTTTGGTTACAGCCCGATCTGATTTTGCGGACATACACAAGGATTACGGTATATTGTGGCGCTTCTCGTCGGGGACTCGGAGGAGTACTCATGCAGGAAGGAAAAGTTGTAGCTTATACCTCCAAACAGCTACGACCACACGAGATGAATTATGCCACACATGATTTGGAGTTAGCAGCAGTAGTGCATGCACTCAAGACCTGGAGGCATTTCCTCATCGGAAACCGTTGTGATGTTTACACAGATCATAAGAGCTTGAAGTATATTTTCACGCAGAAGAGTTGAACCTCGAGCAGAGGAGATGGCTAGAGTTAATCAAGGACTATGACATGAGATTGCATTACCACCCAGGAAAGGCTAATGTTGTAGAAGATGCTTTGAGCCGTAAGAGTTATGTGAATACTCTTATAGCGGGAGGATTACCCCAGGAGTTAGTCGATGACCTCAGAGATCTCCGACTGGAGATAGTTCCGAGAGGATATGTTGCAACTCTGGAAGTTCAGTCCACTTTGGCTGAAAGAATTCGTGAAGCCCAGAAGTCGGACAAGGAAATTGATGAGATAAAGAAAAGGATGAATGAAGGAAAAGCTAAAGGGTTTTGTAAGGATGAATACGGAGCTATATGGTTCGAGGATCGTATTTATGTACCCAATGATCCTGAACTCAGGAAGCTAATTCTTCAGGAGGCTCATGATTCACCGTACTCGATTCACCCAGTAACACCAAGATGTATCTGGATTTGAAGGAAAGTTTCGGTGGGCGGTATGAAGAAGGATATTGTCGAGTACGTAGCGATATGCGATGTTTGCCACGAGTAAAGGCGGAACATCGAAGCCAGCAGGGTTACTTCAACCTTTGCCGATTCCCGAGTGGAAATGGGAAAAACTTGGAATGGATTTTATCACAGGATTACCGGGACCCGTTCAGGTTATGATTCCATCTGGGTAGTGGTTGATCGATTGACTAAGGTAGCTCACTTCATTCCGTGAAGACTACCTATACCAGCGCTAAGTTAGCCAAGATATACATGACCAGGATCGTATGTCTACATGGAGTTCCGAGGAGTATCGTGTCGATAGAGGAACACAATTTACCTCAAAGTTTTGGAATCGGTTGCATGAAACTTTGGAGTGCGAGGCTGGAGTTGATACAGCTTTTCATCCACGAGCATGATGGACAGACCGAGAGAGTCAACCAGATCACGGAGGACATGTTGAGAGCTTGTGCGCTAGACTATGGGTCTAGCTGGGATGATAATTTGCCATACGCGGAGTTCTCGTACAATAACAGTTATCGAGACCCGATCGAAAATGGCCCCTTCAAGCTCTATACGGAAGGAGGTGCAGAACACCATTCTGTGAGATGGTGTTGGAGATCGAAAACTTTTCGGTCCCGATCTTATCGAGATTCGAAGAAAAGTCAAGCTGATTCGAGATAGACTCAAGGTAGCTCGATCGAGGCGTAAGAGCTATGCCGACAAGAAGCGCAAGGAAGTAACTTACGAAGCGGGAGACCGGCATATCTTCGTGTGTCCCACTTCGTGGAATCAAGAGGTTCGATGTTAAAGGAAAGTTAGCACCCGGTTCATTGGCCCTACAAAATCCTCGAGCGTCGTGGAGAAGTTGCTTACAAGTTGGAATTGCGGAAGGATTGTCCGGAGTTCACGATGTCTTCCATGTTTCTCGGTGAAGAAATGCCATGCCGAGATGGCGATATTTCGTTGAGAGACACGGTGCCCCTAGAGGCCATACAGCTCGACGGTGATCGACTTATGAGGAGAAACCGTCCGAATTCTCGAGACTATGAACAGAGTCACCCGCAGCAAGATCATCAAGTTTTGCAAGGTGTTGTGGAGTCATCACCGAGGAGGAAGCCACCGGGAGCGAGAAGAAGACCTCCGCCGAGACCACCGCACCTATTTGCTAGCCAACCCGAATCTCAAGGCGAGATTCATCTTAAGGTGGGTAGGTTTGTAACATCCCAAATTTCCTATTTGGAATGTTTTACAATTATAGCTAAGCATCTATGCATATTGTTTGAATTTGAGTGACATTTGAAGTTTCAGAAGATTTTGAGTTGATGGTATTTGAATTTGAACTGGCAGTTGAAATTTATTTCAAATCAATGCCTGACAAATACTTGAGAAAAGGTATGAGAGGAGTAAACATGACACTCCAAAAATGTCGATGAAAAACATTGCCAAAAGTTTGAATTCAAATTTTGATTTTATTTGGGATTTTAGAAAATGTTTTTTTAGTTTGAGTTTTGCCCTGGAAAATGTTCAAATTATAGGAATATTCCCTGGTCATTTTGATATATATATGTCCTATATAAATATATATATATCTAATATATTTTCTCTCTCTCAAATTCAAAAAAGGAAAGAAGACCCAGCGCCACCAGCTAACCTGCCCAGCAAAGCACCAGCGGCCCACCAGCAGTCCAAGCCGGCCCGGCCCGGCCGCGCCGAGCCACCCATGAGCAGCCCAGCGCCCTCGCAAACCCCTTCCCTTCGCCAACCGACCGCAACCCCTCCTCTCACCCCCGCGCCCGGACCCACCCCTTCTTCCTCCCCACGCCAACCCGCACCGCCGCTCGCCGGAATCCCGAAGGATCCGGGATCTCCTCCCCGATCCTCCCCGATCCGCCCCCTCCTCCAAGCCGGGTCCCCCCTATATATACCCCCTCGCCCGTTCCCCCCTTCCCCTCGCCCGACCCTCTCTCTCGCCGCAATCGCTGGGAGCACCGCACCGCTGCCGCGCCATTGTTACCACCCCGCCGCCCGAACCCCTCGAGCTTCCCGACTCCACCACCGAGCCCCCTTGCTCCGCAAGACCACGGAGGTCTCCGCCGTCGTCCCCGACCACCGGAGCCCCAAGACCGTCGTCGCCCGAGCGAGCCGTCGACCATCGCCGGCGTCGCCACCGCGGTGAGTCACCGGAGAACCCCGCCGCCGTTCGATCTAAATCCTAGGGTGCAGATTAGAAGTACGAAGGGGTACGGTTTATTTAGGTTTTAGTTTAAAAGATCCGGTTTAGTTCCGGTTTTATTTAGGTTTAGTTTAGACCGGCCCGACTCGGGTTATTTCATGTTAAACGCGGGCGCGTTTTAGTTATATTACGCCGATGCGTTAGATAGGCCCAGTTTTCTTTTTAGTTAATTTTTTTCGTTTCTGTTTTTAACAGAATAGTTTCAGTTTTGTAAAATCCATATCTTTTAATCTACTTAATATTTTTAATTGATTCTTTTTTTGTTAGTTTGCAAATTTGTTGTAGTTTCTGTAGAAAATATGTTTAGTGATGTTAAAATTATTATAAATTGTTTTATTTTAGATTTAGACAGATTAGTAATTCTGCTATAAAGTGAGTTAGAATTATTTTATTTTAGTGATTCTTTTGTCACTACTTTATTTTGACCTTGCCTAACTGTAGGAATTTATTTGGGCATTTTATATTTAATAAAAAATAGTTTTAGTCAAAACCGTGTGGTTCTTATTTATTTAACTAGCTACTGTTTTCCTATTGTTTTATTTAGCAAATAATTTTATTTTTCCTATGTGATAGTTTATTTTAGGTTAGTTTCAGTAACTTTAGATCAGGAACTTTTATTTACAATAAATAAAAATTTTATTATATTTTTCCTTGCTAGAATTGTTATAGGCATAATAGGAGTTCTATAATAGCTTTTGATGTGATTCTTTTTGCTCCTAGTTGCATGATGTTTTCTCTTCTGTTAGTTAGCAAAAACCCATGCTTAGGTTCTGTTAAGAAAATTTTGGTTGTGTAAAACTATTTCTTGGTTGTTGTATGATGTGGTGAAAACATTGATTTGGATTTCTTCGAGTTTTCTTTGGGTTTTGGTTCAATTGTTTCATGTGTTATATTAGTATGCTGTTATGTTAAGTGATCATATGTTTGTATGCTTATATGATTGTTGTTTGCCTCGGTAGAATTTCCGGAGTGCGAAGGTTGCTACCACGAGTCCCTAGCTTTCGAAGATCGTCAGCAAGGCAAGTCATTGATCATATTTTCTTTTACTATGCCTATGATTTTATTGCATTAGAATTATACCTCCCCACCATGCATGCAGTAGGAGAATTTGAAGTTATGTTCTTGAGTAGTATCATGAGGTAGGATGAACCCAATTCCCCTTGTTACCATTGCCCGGGACGAAGTAGTTATTTTGCTATGCTCGTGAGCGGGTTGGTTGAGTGATTCATAAGGGAGATGTGAGAGTAAAGATGATGACAACCCCATGACTTCAAGCTCAAGATGGACTTCAAAATTCACTCTTGGGTGGAGGCAGTTGACGGGCACCTGGAGAAAACCAGCGGTTGGCCGGGATGCATGGAGAAGCGCCATGACATCTTGCGGAAAGCTTCAACCAGCCACGAAGAGACGGATGTATACCCCATTTACCGGAAGCTTACCTGTGCAGCCGCAAGCCATTATGGGCTCTGGCCTGGTCAACCCTAGTTGTGACTCTGGCCGGACGGTGCTACGAGATGTAGAAGAACGGTAGGATTGGATGGGTACGGCGGTGGCGGAAGAACTCTTGGAAGACCCTGTTTGCGTTCGTCCGTCTTCAAACACCATGAAGTGCGAAGACTTAAAGGAGGAACGAATCTTGCGGGTAAAGTCATAAACCTCTGCAGAGTGAAGATCTAATCGGTTAGCCGTGTCCCCGGTTACGGACAATTTGAGCCTCTGGAACTTGGAGTATTTCGGATATCTCAACACCAAAATTAACAAATTAATTGAGGGGATTATTTAATAATTGGGAATGAGACATTGGTTAGTGGAACCATCTCAATAAATACCAACATTTCGTAGTAATTGCAAACAAGTCCTTATTATAGGGAAAAACTGGCTTTTTCGCAAAAACAATAAAACTTAGAGCCCCACAGCCAAATTGCATATAGTGTTAGTAATTGTTATTGTTATCCTCTCTTCATGACTTGCCGGCATATTCAAAATGCTGACCTACACGGCTGCAACGTCTTATGTTGCAGAGGAGTATTCCGATCAGGAGTGAGGCTACGATCCACGCTTGGCGATTGCCCTATGGAGTCGGATGGACTCGCTATTTAAATCTCGCTTCGCAGCTTTATTTTAGTTTATTTCTCATGAGTTGGCCTTCGGCCGAATTTATTCTATTGTAATAAAGACTCGATATGAGAATCGTGTAATAAATTCAGGTGTGATTGAACTTTGATTATTTCATCAATGTACTGTGTGTGCCAGCATGATCTTGGGATGGTACAGCTACACAGAGACCTGACCGATTTTGGGTCGGGTCGCTACATTGGGGGTGCCTTGGGCATCCCCAATCTTAGGGTCTTGTCACTCCTTATTCTCCTCATATCGACATCTCAACCAAAACTTGAAAACTTCAATCACACAAAACTTAATGGAACTTCGTGAGAGAGGTTAGTATGATAAAGAGCAAACCATTCCACTTTTGGTACTGTCAAAGAAAAGATTCATAATTGTTCTCACACAATGCCTACTGTAGAATATCATTTCTACAATTTATATTGAGCAATATAAGCCATAGAAACTAGAAGACAAGCAAACTATGCATTGAAAAAAGAATCTGTCAAAAACAGAACAGTCTGTAGTAATCTGTACTCAAACCATACTTCTGCTACTCCAAAAATTCTAAAAATTTAGGACCACATGAGCAATTTGTATATTAATATTCTGAAAAAAGAATCAACTCAAAATCTCTCTTCTGTTAGAAATAATAATTATTTTCGTGAGCGCAAACTTTTCTGTTTTTCGGCAAGATCAAATCAACTATCACCCAACATGATCCCAAAGGCTTTACTTGGCACTTTATTGAAACAAAAGCTATAAACATGATTACTACAGTAGCATAATCATGTGAACACACAAAAATAGTAGGTAAAAGTGTTTGGTTGTCTCCAAACAAGCGCTTTTCTTTAAAGCCTTTTAAGCTAGGCATGATGATTTCAGTGATGCTCGCATAAAGATAAGAATTGAAACATGAAGAGACCATCATGAAGCATATGAGTATCACATTTAGGTCTAACCCACTTCCTATTCATAGGGATTTTGTGAGCAAACAACTTATGGGAACAAGAATCATCTAGCATAGGAAGGCAAAACAAGTGTAACTTCAAGACAATCAACACATAGAGAAGAAACTTGATATTATTGAGATATGTAAGGGCATGAGTTCCTTTCTCATAATAATTTTCAGAGGCATCACGACTGGCTTTAACAATATAACTATCATATACAGCACTCTTTTCATTATGCACAAGCATAGAAAATTTATTACTCTTTATGGCATACATGTAATCATAATAATCATCATAGATAGTGACACGTCCATTTTGCATCATGCTTTTATATCAATATTTATTGCATTATGGGCTATTATTACACATTATGTCATAATACTTATGCATATTCTCTCTTATTTTACAAGGTTTACATGAAGAGGGAGAATGCCGGCAGCTGGAATTCTGGGCTGGAAAAGGAGCAAATATTATAGACCTGTTCTGCACAACTCCAAAAGTCCTGAAACTCCACGAAAGTCAGTTTTGGAATATATAAAAAATATTGGGCGAAGAAAGCACCAGAGGGGGGCCACCCACCGTCCACGAGGGTGGGGGCGCCCCCTACCCCCCTGGGCGCTCCCCTGCCTCATGGGCCCCTGGTAGGTCTCCGGTGCCCCTCTTTGGCTATATGAAGTCTTTCGCCCTAGAAAAAATCATAAGCAATCTTTCGGGACGACGCGCCGCCGCCACGGGGCGGAACCTGGCAAAACCAATCTAGGGCTCCGACGGAGCTGTTCTGCCAGGGAAACATCCCTCCGGGAGGGGGAAATCATCACCATCGTCATCACCATCGATCCTCTCATCGGGAGGGGGTCAATCTCCATCAACATCTTCACCAGTACCATCTCCTCTAAAACCCTAGTTCATCTCTTGTATCCAATCTTTGTCCCAAAACCTCAGATTGGTATCTGTGTGTTGCTAGTAGTGTTGATTACTCCTTGTAGTTGATGCTAGTTGGTTTATTTGGTGGAAGATCATATGTTTAGATCCTTTATGCATATTAATACCCCTCTGATTATGAACATGAATATGATTTGTGAGTAGTCACGTTTGTTCCTGAGGACATGGGAGAAGTCTTGCTATAAGTAGTCATGTGAATTTGGTATTCGTTCGATATTTTGATGAGATGTATGTTGTCTTTTGTCTAGTGGTGTTATGTGAATGTCGACTACATGAAACTTCACCATTTTTTGGGCCTAGAGGAAGGCATTGGTAAGTAATAAGTAGATGATGGGTTGCTAGAGTGACAGAAGCTTAAACCCTAGTTTATGCGTTGCTTCGTAAGGGGCTGATTTGGATCCATATATTTCATGCTATGGTTAGGTTTACCTTAATACTTCTTTTGTAGTTGCGGATGCTTGCAATAGGGGTTAATAATAAGTGGTATGCTTGTCCAAGGAAGGGCAGTACCCCAGCACCGGTCCACCCACATATTGAATTATCAAAGTAACAAACGTGAATCATATGAGCGTAATGAAAACTAGCTTGACGATAATTCCCATGTGTCCTCGGAGCGTTTTCCATTATATAAGAGTTTGTCCAGGCTTGTCCTTTGCTACAAAAAGGATTGGGCCATCTTGTTGCACCTTATTTACTTTTATTACTTGTTACCCATTACAAATTACCTTATCACAAAACTATCTGTTACCGATAATTCCAGTGCTTGCAAAGAATACCTTACTGAAAACCGCTTGTCATTTCCTTCTGCTCCTCGTTGGGTTCGACACTCTTACTTATCAAAAGGACTATGATAGATCCCCAATACTTGTGGGTCATCAAGACTCTTTTCTGGCGCCTTTGCCGGGGAGTGAAGCGCCTTTGGTAGGTGGAATTTGGTAAGGAAAAATTTATATAGTGTGATGAAATTTATTATCACTTGTTACTATGGAACATAATCCTTTGAGGGGCTTGTTCGGGGTATCTTCACCCCGACCAGTAGAGCAAAGAGTTGCTCCTCAACCTACTGAACCTACTGAAAATGTTTACTTTGAAATTCCTTCGAGTATGATAGAGAAACTGCTAGCTAATCCTTTTACAGGAGATGGAACATTACATCCCGATATGCACCTAATCTATGTGGATGAAGTTTGTGGATTATTTAAGCTTTAGTACGCCCGAGGATGTTATCAATAAGAAGGTCTTCCCTTTATCTTTGAAGGGAAAGGCACTGACATGGTTTAGGCTATGTGATGATATTGGATCATGGAACTACAATCGATTGAAATTGGAATTTCATCAGAAGTTTTATCCTATGCATCTGGTTCATCGTGATCGTAATTATATATATAATTTTTGGCCTCACGAAGGAGAAAGCATCGCTCAAGCTTGGGGTAGGCTTAATTCAATGTTATATTCATGCCCCAATGATGAGCTCTCAAGAGAAATTATTATTCAAAATTTTATGCTCGGCTTTCTCTCAATAATCGCTCCATGCTCGATACTTCTTGTACTAGTTATTTTATGATGAAGACTATGGAATTCAGATAGGATTTATTGGAAAGAATTAAACGCAACTCTGAAGATTGGGAACTCGACGAAGGTAAGGAGTCAGGTATAACACCGAAGTTTGATTGTGTTAAATCTTTTATGGATACCAATGTTTTCCATGAATTTAGCACTTATGGACTTGACTTTGAGATAGTAGCTTCTTTCTGTGAATCATTTGATACTCATGTTGATCTCCCTAAGGAGAAGTGGTTTAAATATCATCCTCCCATTGAAGTAAAAGTAGTTAAACCTATTAAAGTCGAAGAAAATACTATCACTTATAATGTTGATCCTATTGTTCCTACCGCTTATATTGGGAAACCACCTTTCCCTGTTAGAATAAAGGATCATGCTAAAGCTTCAACTGTGGTCAACAGAAGTAATATTAGAATACCCAAACCCTCTGAGCAAATCAAAGTTGAACCTAATATTGCTATGGTTAAAGATCTCTTGGTTGATAATATTGATGGGCATGTTATTTACTTCTGTGATGAAGCTGCTAGGATTGCTAGACCCGATACTAAAAATATACATAGACCTGTTGTAGGCATGCATGTTATTTCTGTTAAAATAGGAGATCAATGCTATCATGGTTTATGTGATATGGGTGCTAGTGTGAGTGCAATACCTCATTCTTTATATGAATAAATTATGCATGATATTGCACCTATTGAGGTAGAAGGTATTGATGTTACAATTAAGCTTTCCAATAGAGATACTATCTCACCGGTTGGGATTGTTAGAGATGTTGAAGTCTTGTGTGGCAAAGTTAAATATCCTACTGATTTTCTTGTTCTTGGTTCCCCACAAGATGACTTTTTTCCCATTATATTTGGTAGACCCTTCTTGAATACTGTTAATGCTAAGATAGACTGCAAAAAGGATGTTGTTACTATTGGATTAGGGGATATGTCTCATGATTTTAATTTTGCTAAATTTCATAGACAACCTCATGATAAAGAATTGCCTAGTAAAGATGAAATTATTGGTCTTGCTTCTATTGCTGTGCCTCCTAATGATCCTTTAGAACAATATTTGCTAGACCATGAAAATGATATGTTTATGAATGAAAGAAGGCAAATAGATGAAGTATTCTTTAAACAGGGGCCTATTTTGAAACACAACTTACCTGTTGAAATTCTAGGGGATCCTCCTCCACCCGAGGGTGATCCCGTGTTTGAGATTAAACCATTACCTGATACTCTTAAGTATGCTTATCTTGATGAAAAGAAGATATATCTTGTTATTATTAGTGCTAATCTTTCAGAGCAGGAAGGAGAGAAATTATTGAAAACACTGAAGAAGCACCGTGCTACTATTGGATATACTCTGGATGATCTTAAGGGCATTAGTCCCACTCTATGCCAGCACAAAATAAAATTAGAGAGAGACGCTAAACCGGTTGTTGATCACCAACGACGGTTAAATCCTAAGATGAAAGAAGTGGTAGGAAAATAAATACTAAAGCTTCTGGAGGCAGGTATAATTTATCCCGTTGCTGATAGTAAGTGGGTAAGTCATGTCCATTGTGTACCTAAGAAGGGAGGTATTACTGTTGTTCCTAATGATAAAGATGAATTGATCCCACAAAGAATTGTTACATGTTATAGAATGGTAATTGATTTCTGCAAACTGAATAAAGCTACTGAAAAGGATCATTACCCGCTAGAAAGATTATCCAAACATACACATTTTTGCTTTCTAGACGGTTATTCTGGTTTCTCTCAAATACCTGTGTCAAAAGAGGAGAGGGAAAAGACCACTTTTACTTTCCCTTTCGGTACCTTTGCTTATAGACGTATGCCTTTTGGTTTATCTAATGCACCTGTTACCTTTCATGGATGATTTCTCCGTTTATGGAACTTCTTTTGATGATTGCTTAAGCAACCTTGACCGAGTTTTGCAGAGATGTGAAGAAACTAATCTTGTCTTGATTTGGAAGAAGTGCCACTTTATGGTTAATGAAGGTATTTTCTTGGGGCATAAAATTTCTGAAAGAGGTATTGAATTTGATAAAGCTAAAGTTGATGCTATTGAAAAGATGTCGTGTCCTAAGGACATTAAAGGTATAAGAAGTTTCCTTGGTCATGCCAGTTTTTATAGGAGGTTCATTAAAGACTTCTAAAAAATTTCTAGGCCTCTGACTAATCTCTTACAAAAAGATGTTCCTTTTGTCTTTGATGATGATTGTGTAGAAGCATTTGAAATACTTAAGAAAGCCTTGATTTCTGCACCTATTGTTCAGCCACCTGATTGGAATTTACCCTTTGAAATTATGTGTGATGCTAATGATTATGTTGTAGGTGTTGTTTTAGGACAAAGAGTTGATAAGAAATTAAATGTTATCCAATATGCTAGTAAAACTCTAGACATTGCCCAGAGAAATTATGCTACTACTAAAAAACAGTTTTTAGCAGTTGTATTTGCTTGTGATAAGTTCAGACCTTATATTATTGATTCTAAAGTAACTGTTCACACTGATCATGCTGTTATTAAATACCTTATGGAAAAGAAAGATGCTAAACCTAGACTTATTAGATGGGTTCTCTTGCTACAAGAATTTGATTTGCATATTATTGATAGAAAGGGAGCTGAGAACCCCGTTGCAGACAACTTGTCTAGGTTAGAGAATGTTCTTGATGACCAACTACCTATTGATGATAGCTTTCCTGATGAACAATTAGCTATCATAAATGCTTCTTGTACTGCTCCATGGTATGCTGATTATGCCAATTACATTGTTGCTAAATTTATACCACCTAGTTTCACATACCAGCAAAAGAAAAAGTTTTTCTATGATTTAAGACATTACTTCTGGGACGACCCACACCTTTATAAAGGAGTAGATGGTGTTATTAGACGTTGTGTACCTGAGCATGAACAGGAACAAATCCTAAGCAAGTGTCACTCCGAAGCTTATGGAGGACGCCATGCTGGAGATAGAACTACGCATAAGGAAAACTTCTCTCCAAATGGGAAGGTCCTTACGTTATCGAGGAGGTCTATTATTCCGGTGCCATAAAAATCAACAACTTCGAGGGCACAAATCGAAAGGTGGTGAACGGTCAAAGAATCAAACAGTATATCTCAGGTAATCCAATAAATGTTGAAACTACTGTTATTGAAACCTTAACCCAGGAGGAATATATAAGGGACACTTTCCAGAATGTTTCAGACTCTGAAAAGGAATAGGTATGTGGTACGGTAAGTAAACCGACTCCAAACAGTTCTAATGGCAATTTTTCTCCGTTTTGGAATATTTAAGAAAATAGGAAAATAAGAAGTAGTCCGAAAGGGACATGAGGCATCCACGAGGGTGGAGGGCGCGCCCTACCCCCTGGGCGCACCCCCTGCCTCGTGGGCACCTCGTGTGCCCTCCGACTCTGTTTTCTTGCTTGATACTTATTTTGGTCGGTAAAAATTCATTATATAATCTCTCGAAGGTTTTCACCACCGTACCATGCAAATATCCTCTGTTTTTGTTTCGAGTTGTTTCTGTTGCAGATTTAGAGCAAAATGTCATCTCAAGACTCCGACGGGGAGAGCTATGTCTCACATCTCATTGCTGATCCAAGGACCTATGGGGACCTATCTCCTTATGGTCGAACTACAGATGATGAGGAGGACGCTCATCTGATGAGGATCGAAGATTCAAGTTCGGAGGAGGAGGATGTTCCTCTACCTCAACCTGGGGATATGCACGTGAAGTTCAAGAAGTCTAGCCTCCCTAAGAGGGCTAACTGGTCTAATAACTGATCTATTCCTTCTCGTTTTCGGTAGAAAAGCAAAGGAGATTTATGTGACAAGATCCTGAAGCTGGAGTCGGAGGTCGATGATTTAAAGGCGGAAATTGCTCTCCTCAACTACAATATGAAAAAGCTGAAGGCACAATTGTCACCACCATCACCATCTTCATCACCACCTCCAAATAAGGATAACTGAGTATCGGGTATGGGCACTCCCCTTGGCAACTGCCAAGCTTGGGGGAGGTGCCCCGGTATCGTATCACCACCACACTCCTATATTTACCATTTTTCTTAGTTCGATCCTTTTAGTAATATCTTGATCTAGTAGAATAAAGTTTTAGTATGATCTAGTTTTGAGTTTTGCTTTATGGTCCTTCTATGTAATCGAGTCCGTGAGCTATATATAATTAAGATTAGTTTTGAGTCGAGGGCTTGTTATCCTGCTATGATCTTGAGGGAATAAAAGAAAGAATAAAAAGAATTAAAGAGATCATATTCATCTCATGGAGAGTAATGACTTCACATATAAAAGAGTATGATGAATAAAAGTTGTTGAGAGTTTACAAACATAATTTTGGTCATTGTTGCAATTAATAGGAAGTAATAAAGAAAGAGAGGTTTTCACATATAAATACACTATCTTGGACATCTTTTATGATTGTGAGCACTCATTAAAATATGACATGCTAAAAAGTTGAGGAAGAAAACATAATGGGTTATGTTTTCTTATATCCGAAATAAAGTATATTGTCAAGGATCATCCAACATGTTGAGCTTGCCTTTCCCCCTCATGCTAGCCAAATTCTTTGCACCAAGTAGAGATACTACTTGTGCTTCCAAATATCCTTAAACCCGGTTTTGCCATGAGAGTCCACCATATCTACCTATGGATTGAGTAAGATCCTTCAAGTAAGTTGTCATTGTTGCATGCAATAAAAAATTGCTCTCTAAATATGTATGATCTATTAGTGTGGAGAAAATAAGCATTATACGATCTTGTGATATGGAAGAAATAAAAGCAACAGACTGCATAATAAAGGTCCCTATCACAAGTGGCAATATAAAGTGACGTTCTTTCGCATTAAGATTTTGTGCGTACAACCATAAAAGCACATGACAACCTCTTCTTCCCTCTGTGAAGGGCCTATCTTTTATTTTTTTTCTTATGCCTTATGTAAGAGTCATGGTGATCTTCACCTTTCCTTTTTACATTTTATCCTTTGGCAAGCACATTGTGTTGGAAATATCCTGATGTATATATCCAATTGGATGTAAGTTATCATAAACTATTATTGTTGACATTACCCTTGAGGTAAAAGGTTGGGAGGCAAAACTATAAGCCCCTATCTTTCTCTGTGTCCGATTAAAACTCCATACCATAAGTATTGTGTGAGTGTTAGCAATTGTTGACATTACCCTCGACTTGCTGAAAAGCTCTTATATTGACTCTTTCCGACGTTATGATAAATTGCAATTGCTTCAATGACCGAGATCATAGTTTGTTAGTTCACAATGAAGTTTTTGATTCATACTTGACATTGTGAATAGATTCTTACTTTAGCATAAGAAATCATATGACATATATATATATATATATATATATATATATATATATATATATATATATATATATATATATATATATATATATATATATGACGATTGTTCATGGTGAGTTACATCACCGCATGTGTCTTTGGGCGTTTCAACGTTGTGTGTCGCTCATGAGGGTCGAGATACTTCGTGAGATCCATGAAGGAGATTGTGGTCATCATGCCGGCTCAAAATATCTTGTGGCCAAGGCTTTCCGTCATGGTTTCTATTGGCTGATGGCTCATGCTGATGCGGAGGATCTGGTCAGCAAATGTGACGGATGTCAAAAATTCTCTTTCTGGGAGGGTTGAGGGTTGAGGATGATTCCAATTACTTGGTTGTTCGCTTTCTGGGAGCTTGACATGGTTGGACCTTTCAAGAGGTCTAAGGATAAAAAGACACACCTCCTGGTGGCAGTGGATAAGTTTACAAAGTGGGTTGAGGCAGAGCCGGTCAGTAAGTGTGATGCAGCCACGGCGGTTCAGTTCATGAAAAAGGTGATCTTTCGTTTTGGTTTTCCACACAGCATCATAACTGATAATGGCACTAATCTCTCCAAGGTGCCATGGAAAAGTTCTGTCAACAAGAACATATCCGGCTTGATGTTTCGGCTGTTGCTCATCCTCAATCCAATGGTCAAGCAGAAAGATCTAATCAGGAGATCCTGAAGGGTATCAAACCCCGGCTCTTGGTCCCCTTACAGCGGACTCCGGGTTGTTGGGTGGAGGAGCTACCCTCTGTAGTGTGGAGCATCAACACTACGCCTAACAGATCTACAGGTTACACACCTTTCTTCATGGTGTACGGAGCAGAGGCAGTCCTGCCAAGTGACATCCGGTATGACTCACCCCGCGTGGCGGCTTACGTTGAGGCTGATAACGAAAAAGCTCATCAGGATGCACTTGACTTGTTGGATGAGGAGTGAGACTTGGCAATAGCCCGCTCGGCGATTTACCAGCAAGACCTGCACCGCTATCACAGCCGTCGGGTTAGAAGCAGAACCTTTCAGGAAGGCGACTTAGTGCTCCAGCTCATACAGGATCAGTCTGATATGCACAAGCTATCCCCTCCTTGGGAAGGACCCTTTGTGGTCAGTAAGAATCTGAACAACGGGTCATACTACCTTATCGATGTTCGAGAGCACAAAGACTCATGTAAGTCGGAGGAGGAGACCCACCGGCCGTGGAATATCGCCCATCCTCGGCCTTACTATACTTGAGCCACTGGCTCTTAAGATGTATATATTTTTTGATGATGTATATGTTATATGAAGCAATAAAGCAGGACCTCTGTTCTTTTCACCTCAAAGGTTTACATGTCTTCTTTATCGTGGTGGAAACAACCAGCAGGAGTGGATCATATCTGAATCCCGCTTTCCTTTGGTCCGCTTATGATCATATCTGAATCTAGCCATGATCACTTGGGGCTTCTGTTCAAACATAGGTCGTATTCGAACCAAAGAGAACATAGATGTCGATACCCACTTGATCGGCATACTGCCAAACCCACTTGGGGGCTTCTTGATTATATTTGAATCATAGCTTAACCCCTTTGGGTCTGACGTGGATCGTATTCGAATCAACATCATTAAACAACTCTTATGGTCACTTGGGGGCTTCCTGTTCAAAGATAGGTCGTATTCGAACCAAAGAGAACATAGTTGTCGATACCCACTTGATCGGCATCGCCAAAGCCACTGGGGGCTATATGATCGTATCCGAATCTTAGCTTAACCCCTTTAGAACAGTTCACTGGTCGTATTTGAATCAGAGGCCTTTAAATTTTGTTATTATTCATCATACTTTGTAAGTGTAAATGTTTGACTATCGTGAGGCCTTCTTGAAAGTACTATGGGGTTCTCGTTCCACCAGTTTAATATTGGTCACTTCAGTTGTTAAGGGCCAGGTGAACATCATATGTGCCAACTTTCAAGAGTTAATCTTACCCTCATGATTTAGGTCACATAAACCGGCGAGATTACCAAAAGGATCACAGGTATGCTATTGTGATTATGTTTAACAAATATAATCATAAACCGGCCTTTATATGATGTTTTGGTTCGCACTCCGGGTTATCAGTACCTTATGTGACCCCCGATGCGATAAGTCGCCAAGGGAATTCTCCTTGTTTTATATGCAGGATAAGGCAAGCAAATTTTTAACATCAAGGAAATAAAAGATCAACATAAGCTGGAAGTATATACCGATGGCGGCTTACGAAAGTATTAAGCACCATAAACATGCGTGAAGGCATGACAAAAATTGAGAGGTTTTTCTACCCTATTACAAGACTCCCCGAGTTTGAATAATGAAGCATTATTTTTGCAAAGTCATAAACGCCTGGCGGTTCACTCCTTTGGTTGGCTTGAAGATTCCAGGTTATCCTTCTCTGCCTCTCCGTCGGCTGCCCTGTCCTGGAAGGTTGACGAGGCCCAGTCAATGCCACTCAAGGCTTCAAACTCAGCTTCATCATCTATTAAACTGGCTGGGTCGACTTCAGGGGCAAAGGTATGCTTACGAGTTGGAGGGATCGGGTTGACTTCATCATAGTGAGGTGTTGGAATTCTCCGGTTCTCACTGTCATAGCCCGGCTGATACTTGGTAAGGTCAGTATCGTTCCCAATGAGAGTAGCCACAGGACGTATGTCTTTCACACAGCCGGTGAAGTCTGTCTCGTTGAATAAAGAGACGTCTTCCTTCAAGCTAGGATACCCAAGAGCAATGTCTGTCGGGTCTAACTCTGGAAGCCACGCCTTGGCCCGGCTCAATGCGGCTATAGCCCCGGCTCTGGCAGATGCCCGTCTTAGCTCTTGGACCCGCTGGGGTAGCACGGCAAGCCGCTTTAGCACATCTTGCAGGAGATGGGGAACGTCATTTGATAAAGCCACAATGGCCAAAGCACGTTATGACCCGGTGTACAGTTGCTCCACTAGAGTGTAATCCGCTTTCAGTTTGATCAACATGTTCTGCTTGAGGTTTGTGCTCCTGGGGCCTGCGTTCATAAACATAAGGTGAGCCGGAGATAACAATTAAAATAGTCATCAAAGGAAGGATTGCAATATTTGAGGTTATATATAGTAACTTACCGAAGATTGCTGAGACCATTTGAGATATCTGGCGCTTTAAGCTGGACAGCTCGGCGGTTGCTTCTGCAAGTGATGTTGCTGCTGTCTCGACCCGGGTCACTAGTGAGGCCTTCTCATCAGCCCAGATTTTCTTCTCCGCCTCAAAATTCTTCTTCAACTTCTCTTGTTCAGAGACGCTGAATTCAAATTTGAGTTGGCCTTTTGAATTTCAAGTTCTTGAGCTGCCAGGCGGCTCTTCAGGTCAGCAATCTCTGACTCAAATTGACTTATGGTGGCCTGCATTGATGTCGGGTTATAGTCAGAATCATGGTAAGATAACATTAAGTCCCAAGCACTTTGCAAGCAAAGATACTTGACACTTGCGGGCTAATGTATGTTGAAGAATTTTAACTTACAATGCCGGTTCATGGAAATTAAGTCCCAAGCACTTTGCAAGCAAAGATACTTGACACTTGGGGGCTAATGTGTATCGCAAGTTCAAGGTATCATGTTACAACCGGGTTAAATATCTTCTTTCTAAACCGAACAAAGAAGTGCTAAGCAGTTTTCTAAGTCTACAGCATATTTATTCATAAGCAATAGACTTGGGGGCTGATACAGTAAGTATGATTAAGAAAAGTAGCATAAGTTATACCTCAGATTTTTGCTGTATTTGCTTCACCATGTCAATTTCCAGGTCACGGCTGCTATGTACTTGATTGATATAGCCAGAGAATATCTCTCCAATGCTCAAATGAGTATAGTCAGCAATGTCTAGCTTGGCCTTTCGGCGTTCCAGAAGCTCCTCCCTGGCAGAGCACTTGGCAAGGACAGTGGGCTGCCCCGGCTCAACAAACTGAGTCTTCAGAATCTCAACTTCCGGATCAATTGTCTTGGCCGGGATAGGAGCTTCCGAGTTATCATAACTGTTGAGAGTTTCTTTGACGGGTGGATCAGAGGTTGGTGCTGGAATGTCATAGGCTGATTCAGGCGGCGGCTGATGGGTAGAACTGTCAGGAGCAGTCGTGCCAAGCTCCGGTTCAGTCGCGACCGGGTCTTGGGACGGCTTACTCTTTTTTGCCCTCTTACTGGGTTTCACTTGCACGCTGTGGACAAAGGCAGAAGGATGAGTGTCGGTGTCAAAACCGGCGGATCTCGGGTAGGGGGTCCCGAACTGTGCGTCTAGGCGGATGGTAACAGGAGACAAGGGACACGATGTTTTTACCCAGGTTCGGGCCCTCTCGATGGAGGTAAAACCCTACTCCTGCTTGATTAATATTGATGATATGGGTAGTACAAGAGTGGATCTACCACAAGATCAGAGAGGCAAAACCCTAGAAGCTAGCCTATGGTATGATTGTTGTTCGTCCTACGGACTAAAACCCTCCGGTTTATATAGACACCGGATAGGGTTAGGGTTACACAAAGTCGGTTACAATGGTAGGAGATCTACATATCCGTATCTCCAAGCTTGCCTTCCACGCTAAAGAAAGTCCCATCCGGACACGGGACAAAGTCTTCAATCTTGTATCTTCATAGTCCAGGAGTCCGGCCAACGGTGATAGTTCGGCTATCCGGACACCCCCTAATCCAGGACTCCCTCAGTAGCCCTTGAACCAGGCTTCAATGATGACGAATCTGGGGCGCATATTGTCTTCAGCATTGCAAGGCGGGTTCCTCCTCCGAATACTTCATAGAAGATTTTGAACACAAGGATAGTGTCCGGCTCTACAAAACAAGTCCCACATACCACCATAGAGAGAATAACCTTTGCACAGATCTGCTGACGTATTCCGCGGTGTGACTTCACACCACAGCTAGGCCTTTATACGAATCGTTTTACTGTTCCACCTCAGCGCGTTTAGCGAGGCGGTTTCCTTGGCATGCCTTATCAAGGCGGAGATCGTGCCCCCTTATTCCGGGATTCCCATCAATACGGGCGTGGGTAACCCAACCGCGCCATTGATCATGGCGCTTGGGAGATAAGCGAGTTTTACCAGGCTGGCGGGGGACGCATAGTTTCGTCCGTCCATATAAGGGGATAAGGATCCACCTTTTAACCTACGCCTTCTTCCTCCTTTGCTCATCCATTTCCGCGCACTCGAGCTCCAGCACCCAAGTCCGCACATCCCGCCTCAACCTTCTCCAACCATGTCCGGAGCGGGAGGCAAGTGGATGGCCTCCTCCGTCACGGAGGGGCACATCAAAAAGCTGCGGAAAGCCGGATACTTGTCTGGTGACATCGCGTGTCGGCTCCCCTACAAGGGGCAGCTCACCCCCACCCTCAGGCCCCATGAGAGGGTGGTGTTCCTCCCCCACTTCCTTCGCGGACTAGGGTTTCCACTTCACCCATTCGTCCGGGGGCTCATGTTCTACTACGGCCTAGATTTCCACGATCTAGCCCCGAATTTCATCCTCAACATCTCTGCATTTATCGTCGTGTGCGAGGCCTTCCTCTGCATCCAGCCCCACTTCGGCTTATGGCTGAAGACCTTCAATGTCAAGCCGAAGGTAGTGGGCGGCCGCCAAGCGGAGTGCGGAGGTGCCATGCTGGGCAGGATTACCAACGTCCTATGGCTCGAGGGCTCCTTTGTGGAGACCATAAAGGGGTGGCAATCGGGGTGGTTCTACATCACCGAGCCGCGCGACTCTCAATGGGCGGCGGCCCTCGAATTCCGATCTGGCTTCCCCACACGGCTCACATCATGGAAAGAGACGGGCCTGACGTGGGGTGATTCGGAAGAGCTGTCCGGACTCCAAACCTGCGTCCGAAACCCGGTGGACAAGAATCTCAAGCTTGTCAACGTAATCCAGGTGATGCTCATCCGCCGGATTCTCCCATGCCAGCAACGGGCCTTCAATTTGTGGGAGTTTGATCCGGCACAACACCGAACCTTGAGCCGGCTCTTTGACACTACGTACGAAGATGCCTGGAAGGTGTTGTTCAAGGCGCTGAAGCTCCGCATCCGCCATCAAGATCGCGGATTCAGCTCGCAGCGTCAAGCCAGCGAGGTAAGTTATTTTACCCTTTATGGGACTCTTTTTTCATAGTTTGACTCTATGCGGGATCTAAAACTCCCTAACCTTTGACAGGACTGGCTGAAGACATCCGGACAGATTAAATGTCCGGCCCCCTTGCCAGGAGACCCAGCAGACGCCCGATTGACAGGGCTGCTAGCTCCGGCACCTCACGTGGTGCCGGAGAAGAAGGCCAACAAGAAAGCCACGGGAACTCGAAGGAGCTCCCGGCGCCAGGTGCTGTCGGACTCATCGTCCGACGACTCTTAGGTGGAATCCTCCCCAGAGGACGAGAAGGAGGAAAAAGAAGCCTCTCCCCAGCGGGGGGAGAGAAGAAAAGGAATGCCGCCCTGACTGGGGAGGCCAGAGGGTCCAAGAAAGGAAGGACCCTTCCTCCGGACTTCTCCACCAACGCCGACAACGACGAGGAGGAGTGGCCACCAAGGGCCAAGCCCCTGGCGAGATCATAAGTGTCCGGGCTCCGGAATAGCTCAGGACTTTTTATTTGTCGCATAGTGTCTTCTAACGCTCAATATAACCATGTAGCCCGCCCAAGGACGAGCTCGCCGCTTCGTCGAGCGGCTCCCTGGATTCTTCGGATGTGAATAGCACTTCACTTCTGACCGCCTCCTCTCCTCGTGACGCAGACGGCACTGCGGTGGAGTCCCAAAAGGGTCCCCGCCAGGAGGAGGTGGTCCTAGAGGCGCCACAAGGCGACCTCCCGGACTCCGGGCGCAAAGGGGGCAAAACCCCAGAGGGCTCTAAGTCCGGCCCTGTGCCGGACTCCGTACCGGAACCTTCAGTGGTTCCGAAGTCCGGCAAGCGACCCCTTCGTAAGAAGGGCAAGACTGCGACGATAGCTTGCTGGAGGCACTTAACGGCGCCTCCATCGACGAGGAGCACCGCACTGTTATGAGTGTGGTGATCCAGAAAGTTCAGTCCGCCAAGAGCAGGCTGACTGAAGCCTGTACCAGCCTTCTAACAGGCTTTGAGGTAAGTTCAGAATATGTAAAAATATTACCGCATAGACAGTAGCCCATGATGCTTAGTTCGGTGTTCGGAAAGAAAAACCGGACTGAGGATCTAAAAAGATATACGCAGGAGTCTAACATGAGTATGTCAATATGGGAATTCAGGCTGCGTTGCTGACCTCTGCCGCACTGACTGCGGAGGTCAATGCATTGAAGCAGAGCCTCGAGCGGTTCGAGAACGAGCTCGGCCTTGCCAAGAAGCAGCTCGAGGACAAGGAAGGTAAGTAATACGTTATAGAAAGGATTTGGTTGCAAAAATGACAGGACTAACATGGGTATTGTAGGGGCCACGAACGAGGTGGCGACCCTGAAGCAAGCGGTGTCCACGGACGGCCGCGGAGCGCACCGAGCGAGAGAAGCAGGAGGCACGGGTGGAGGAGGTGCGGCAAGAGCTCCAGGCTCAAGTGGAAAAACACGAGAGTTTGGAGCGTGACTCGAAGACTCAAGAGTCCGAGCTCGCCTCGGCTCTTGAGAGTGCCAAAGCCGCTAAGGCCGAAGCCCAAAAAGCCCTCCAGGAAATTGAATCATTAAAGAAGATAGCGGTGGGTAAGGCATTCTTTATGCAAAGCAAGCATGTGAAAGTGAATTATCTATTACTTACCCGAATCCGGAGCTCTCCAGGAGCATTCGCAGATCTGCCCCGTAGTGTGTCTGATGTTGTCGCGTTCTACCGCGCCGAGGAGGGGAGCTCGACGGAAAAGGTGTTCTGGTCTCAGTATGCTGAGGCCAGACATCCAGTGCCCCTGAGCGACCAGCTGAAGCAGCTGGTCGAGCTCCACAAGGTCGCCGAACAGGCCATGAAGGGCCTCATAATTCGGCTGTGGCCTAAGGAAGCCATGCCTGGGAGCTACTTCGGCCTAGTGCGGCGGCTGGTGGATGCCTGTCCGTGGATTGAAGTCATCAAGCACTCCATCTGCATTGAAGGTGCACGTCGGGCCCTTGCCCGTGCTAAAGTGCATTGGGGCAAGATGGATGCTGAGAAGCTTGTGACGGACGGGCCACCGTCGGGCAAGGAGCATCGCAAGCCCAAAATGTACTATGAGGACGTCCTGAAGGGTGCCCGCCTTATAGCGGGTGAATGCTCCAAAGATGTAATTTTTTAATAGACTCACATTTGTTATCCTGTACGCTGAAAACTTGTTCATATGCGCTAAGCAATGCTTGTGAATTTAAAATATTACCTTCTATGCGGCCGTTTATCAAATTTGAGAGATGGCAAGTCGTTGGCTTCAGCCCCCATGCCACGAGTGCTAGGGTGTTCGGGATAAACTTGAGCGCTCTTGTTCCCATTCTTGGGTCCTTCGAGGGAGGTGCTCAACACAACGAACAAGGCAACTGGACTATAGTGCTTGAACACTCTCACTTAGCCATAGAATTCTATAATTTTAAATTTCGTGAAGCCCCTAGTATTCGAAGACCGAAGTTCGGGCGCTATCCACGCCTTGGCGGACAATGCCGACTCCTCGCCTAACCGCATAAGTCTTTAGGGACCGAAAAAACCTCTCGAACAGCGATCGCTCTCGCCCTATCATGACGGTCAGTTTTAGCTTTCTCCACTGAGGTGCTCAACCCAGCTCAACCGGGGCACAATCGCAGTGGTTCTCCCAGCGCTACCTTAGCCGATATAACGGAACGTAAGGTACCAAAACATGGGAGCCGGGCAAACCCAACTATTGACCCAAGACATGATTCGGAGCCGATGCATATAATGCTATAAGTTCGGGGTGCCGCACTTGTGAAAGTGTTCGGACTTATCACACCATATCTTTGGGGTACTTAAGCCCCTGGTGTATTGGCCGTACAAAAGTGTACAACGTGTCATGAATGAACATATATATAGATAAAGAAATGAGTGCAATAATAGGCAAAAGCTATGTATTTTTTATTCAAAATGGTACTGCAATGAAAGCTGAACGATACAAATAGTGCGATAAGCAAGGGATGGGATTATTTGACATGTCCCCCTCCAGGGCTAAGCTGCGGGATAGTATGTAAAACAGGTATAATGCTCGTAGTAGAGACCACCTGGACACTCGACGTAGCTTTCTGCTTCCCTGGCTGTTGCATCGTGAGTTCGGCAATGTCAGGACCCCGATCCTAAGTCACATCGACCCAGCTGGTAACACATCATATCACTTTGCGGCCTCACGCACGGTATCCCCACGGGTGTCGCCTTACCATGGCCCGGGACCGTTTGCGTCTTTTGGCTCACGTATATGATAGCGTCGCTAGCATCCATATGACAAAGAACCCGGGCCGACATGGCTAGTCGTGAACCCAAAGCGGCACTAACCTATGGGGACAGGCATACATGAAACACTTCGAGCATGTCGGTCATCAACGTATGAACTTGGGCTGTAGCACTGGCTAACAGGACTCCGTATCCCGGCTGTGGCAGAGCTAGGCAGGACTCCAAGTATCACCGTGACATTTCCCAAGGGGATGACATATAGGAACGAAATGAATCACATGCCGCCATCAAGTGTCCAAGCAGTAGTCTTTGGGCTAGCAGGACTCGTGAACCGGCTGTAGCGGACTACTATCGCCGAAGCACGAGACTACATTTCCCATATGAGAGGCTGCCAAGGATAAACAACTAGTTTGTCGGATCCCACATACCAAGCATTTCAAACATACACACATTATGCTCAATATGCGTAGATACAACATGGCATCACAACATAACTCTACAACTCAATATATTACTCATTAGGCTCAAGAGCGAGATATTACAAACAGGGTCTCATGACCCAACACTCGTGAGCATACAAGTCAAAACACAAGCGGAAGCTAATCATGTGCGAGTACGCATAACTATAAATGGAAAAGGCTGAGAAGCCCGACTATCTACCAAATCCTGCCGAGGCACAAGATCGTAGCTGAGGTAACAAGCTAAACGTCAAGTCCAAGCGAACTACTAGCGAGACCGACGCCTCTCGCAAAACATAGAATAGGCAAACGTGAGTACAATTGTACTCAGCAAGACTTACATCGAACTAACTACATATGCATCATTATCAAAAGGGGTGGTGGAGTTTGACCGCAGCAAGCCAGCTTTGACTCGGTGGCTATCCTGAACTACGATCGCAAGTAACTCTTTTGAGGTGGCGCACACGAGTCCACATATTCACCATATCAATACACCACTATGGATCCGCTCCGCCTCCCTACGAGAGACGCCATCCATAGCACTCACGCTATCTTGCGATTTTAGAGTATCCACTTTCACTTGTCTATGAACTGATATAGGCAACCCGAAGTCCTTCTCCGTGGACACGGCTATTCAATAGATCATATTAAACCCTGCAGGGTGTACTTCTTCACACACGCTCACCACTTACCGCCGTTTACACGACATGTACTCGGCAACCTTCAAGCGGAAGCCCAACGTGGGTGTCGGCCACAGCCTACCTAAACACTCAAGTCCCTAGTCCAGGTTTATCGCCTATTCGGGTTCCATCCGCAGGAGTCCGCCGAGGTTTCCCATACAGCCCGAACGATGTGTGCAGGGTTCCCGAGATACCAAACGGGCACTTTCGGTACACCGGCCACGGTGCCTACCGCAACACAACCCACCCCTAAGGTCAGCGCTATGCGCGGCCCCAAAGATGCTACAAACACCGTAAACTACTTGCAACTCCTTGACCGAGGACAAGGGTGGTTAAGAAGCCGAGAGGGTCAATTAAGGATCCCAATGCGTGGTAGTAACTGTTTCATGGATCACAAACACAGAACTCAGTTCCTGAGGACGGCTGCAATGAGACAACCCACCATGTACTCCTACATGGCCTCTCACCGCTACCTTTACCAAATCGTGTTCACACACTTAGCTCACACACATTAGGACATGTTCATAACAATTCCAATTCATTCCCGATGAATCAGACCCGACTCAACTCTAAGCAGTAGCAGGCATGACAAACAAACATAAATGAGTAGGCACAACATGGCTCAAACAACTCCTACTCATGCTAGTGGGTTTCATCTAATTCTTCGTGGAATGACAGTCATGCAAAGGATCAAGGGTTCAGCTACCGCAGCAAGTAACACATGAGTCGTTGTTGTCCTAATGCAATAAAATAGAGCAGGAGCGAGAGAGTGGGATTGTATCGGAATGAACAAGGGGGTTTTGCTTGCCTGGCACTTCTGAAGATAATATAGTTTTTCATCGGTGTCATCGAACAATCATCGCTTCGGTACATCGCTCACCGGAGGGAAGATTACCGCAAACAAGAGAGAGCACAATCAATGCAATGCACATATATGATGTATGATCATGTTAAGGTACTGAATTCACCTAATGCAATAATAAACCAGGTTAGTTGGAGTGGAATTCAAACAAGGTTGAATTCCAACTCAAAATGCTATTTCCTAAATTACCCTAATCATGATTCATCCTATTCAGTGATGTTAACTTGTTCAAACATGCATGATCATGGCATAAACAGATTCTTCATATTTTTCTGATCATTTTTCATATATAAATTATTTTCATCCGAGTTACGGTTGAATTTATATGATTTTTAGAAGTTTAGAGAATTTTCTGAAATTAACTGAATTAAATTAAATCTAGAAACTTAATTATGGCGTCAGCCTGACGTCAGTGTGACGTCAGCGGTCAACTGGGCGCGGTCCAGGTCAAACCTGACGTGTGGGGGCCACACGTCAGTGACTAACTAACTAACCTAGTTAATTAGTACTAACCGGGGTTAGTTAAGTTAGTTTAAACCTAACTAGAGTAGTTAGTCGGGCGGGGCCCGTGATGTCGATGACACGGGTGGTCAAACCCGGTCAAAGGTCATCGCCACCGGCGGCTTGACGCCGGCGACGTCGAACGCGGCGGAGCAAGTGCAATAGGCCATTCCGGCCACCAAAAGGGGCGGGAAGGGGACCTACAGGGAGCTGGGAACGCGCTGGGGTTCTTGGTGGGGATAGCCGGGGTCGGGGCGGCCGGTGTTCGCCGGAGTGGAGCCCGGGGCGGCGCCGGAGTTCGGCTAAGGGCGGCCGCGGGGTTGCGGCTCGTAGGGGAGTGAGCGGAGGTGCTAGGAAGCACCTAGAGGCTGCGGGAGCGCGTCGGAGCTGCCAGGCGAGGCAGAGGCGCTCGGGGGCACGGAGCTCGCCGGCCATGGCGGACGGCGGCTTCGGGTGCCCGCGGGGCGGTGGCTACAGGGCGCGTGGGACGGAGGGGGATGAGGGGAAAGGAAGAGGAGCTCACCGCGGGGTCGGAGAGGGGATCAGTGAGCTCGGGGAGGTCCTGGCGGCGCCGAATCGACCGGAGGCGGCTCGGGTGCCCGAGGTTGAAGACGAGGGCGAGGTCGGCGTTCGAGGGCGTTTGGGGTCGCGTGGGTCAGCGGAGGGGTCCGGGGCGACGAGGCGGAGCTATTGGGCACGCCGGCGAGGCAAGGGAAGGGCGGTGGCCGCGGCGGCGAGCAGCGGCGCTCTCGGTGGCGTTCGGTGCAGAGAGGGAGAGAGAGCTCCAGGGGAGGGGGAGGCGAGAGAGAGTGGGGGAAGGATCCGGGGGCGCGCGTGGCGTCGCGCGGGACCGTCCAGAGCGGCGAGGGGAGGCAGGCAGGCAGGAAGGGAGGTGGCGTGGCGCGGCGGGAGCTGCTGCGTCGGGCACGCGCCCATCTTCTGTCGGGAGGAAGACGAGGAGGGAGGAGGCGGGCTGGGCTGGGCTGGCCAGCCTGGGCCGGCCAGCAGCCGCAGTCCGGGCAAAGCCACAGGGGCTAGGCGCTGTGTAAGCCAGTAAGGCTTTTACCTATTTTGTTCACTTTTCTATTTTTCTGACATTTGTTTGATTTATTTAAAATACCAAACTAAATTATTTAATTATGCCAATTTTTGCAGGAGCTTGCTATATTATTCCAGAGCTCCTCAACAAAAGGGCACAATTTTGGACAATATTATATATATTTAATAATATATATCCAAGGCAAATATTTAATGTATTAATTCCAAATGTCCAAAGTAAATACTTATGAGATCCTAAAAATATTGGTTAGATTGTTAACCCTGTCCAATATTTTCAGAGGGCCACATGAGCATTTTCTTGGACCTTTTTGGAGCGATTTTTATTTAGGTCATTTCCAAAATGATTCTGAGGGTTTCACAAATCCCCATTTCAATTTTCATGGAAATTATGATGACATGAATGCCTTAATGCAACTAATGTCAAGCAATTCTAGGGATGTGACAACTCACCCCCACTAAACAAGAATCTCGCCCCGAGATTCAAGACGTGAGGTAAGAGGAAAAGGGAGGTCACAAACTATTACAATTTCCATGATCCAATTGCCTTCTCGAAGATGTTGGTCTACTCCATCATCTTGGTCTTGAAGTCGTCGAGATCTTCACCCGACATGACAACAGAAAGAAGGGGAAACCCTACATGATTCGATCTTCATGAAGATCAAGTAGACATGATCAACTCGCGGACTGAGACGGTGACACATCTCGAGTTGAGACACAAAATGCAACGAGAGGGACGGAAGAACAACAACGAAGTTTGATTAGTGGCAACAATTCCACGCTTTAGGAAGATGGTGGATGGTGTCAAGGTGGCGAGGGAATATTTATCATGATCCCGTAACAGGACACCTCGAGAAAGGTGGCGCAAGGAGCTATTCCCTTAAGTGGCAAAAAGAATTACTTTTGATTCATAGATCATTGGAACTTCTTTGTACCAGCCAAAGGCAATCACAAACGATCGCTTGGTGGAGTGCAAGGAATGGTATACCTGGACTAGAATGGATGATGTGGACTACCTTGTTGAAGACAACGCAATGGATGATTTTGCTTATCATCGAGGGTGGGGGGGGGAACCCATGGTAAGTCCACTTCGAAGATAAACCTGGACAAGAATGGCTAAGAAGACAGTCTATAGCGAGATAGCACAAGGACGGTGCAAGCTGGGAACGAAATGCAACTATTCGAATGTTCCAACCATCATATCTGCCTGAGATTCAGATCTGGTTGGTGTTAGGATATTTCAGACTTATCATGTCTGAAAAGGAAAGGTTACAACGCAATTTGACGCGATACGTTGCGAGAATCTCGGGAAGTGAACTAAGGTAGCAAGCTCCAAAATATGAGCTGGTTCCGCTACAAACCTGTGAACACACTGTCCTACAAGCATGACCACATAGTAGTCTTATAATAAAACGCTACCGAGTTCAGGTGGGGAACCATGGTCGAGGGTATTGAAGTCCTTGCATAAGGCATGCTCTTAAGAAGGAACTTACTTCCTTGAACAAATCAATCAGTGGCTTGGTGTGCTAGGGATACATACGGGATGAAGATGATCAGTCTATCAAACCATAGAATACTTCGCACGTGCATGACTGACTTGGGATGATTCCACAGGAAGCAAAACAAACCTTTCTCAAATTCATGGCGGCAACTTACCCCAGATGCACATGAACTAGAGGAAGTTACTACTTTCATCCAAACATATGCTTCATGAACGAAACACGAAGAGATGCTTACACAAGTTTCCAATACTAGGTTGATGTTCAACATGACTCATGGGGGAGACAAAATGCTACTGATGGGCTCAACAGCAACTCATCGGAATTTCCATATCACTGGACTTCCACCATCATGTGAACACGTGATAGTATTGGTCAGACCAAAGATGTAATGGTGTATGCTCGCGGGATCAACCACAAGTAGGACAACATTACGAATATCGTTGGTTCTGATTTGGCTTGACAATGGCCCATACTCAAGCCAAAGAATTGGTAGGACAATAGGTCCAATAACTGATCACAGGGACCAATCGATGAAGATATCATCTTTCTTCAACACACACTACACAAGAATATCCCTTTAGGTCGAACTAGGTTAGGCAAGCTTTTATCTTCCAACTCTCCAAGTTGTTGTCTAGCTTAACCAACTAGCTCAGGGGTATCCAACACAGATTCTTGGAGGAAGGGTGGTTCACAAGAAACCAACTTGATCACGAGCTCAACATAACGGTCAGGAAACAATCCGGTAACACTTCCAAGAAGATAATTGGAAAGTCACGAACCACCGGTATGTTACTAAGCTCGAGAACAATCTTGCTTTTGAGGGCAAGACAATATGATCGAACAAGTGAGGACTTGACACAATCCTAACTCATCAATCGAAGTGTGCACCAGAAATAAGGACTAGGTAGCACGATCAATCTTAGGATGATGGTTAATACCCACACGCTAAGAATGAGATTATTGTCCATTCACTACCAAGCAACAAGTTGCTCGGAGTATTGATTTCACACATCACCATTCACTTGCCGGCATTCCGGTTACAACAACACGGGACCGAGGAATGAATAATGATAGCGAGAGTATCACTGCGTCAAGAATTCCTAGGAGGTTGTGCAATTCCCATGACACTCTTGACATAAAGATGGTAACACTCCAAGGTAGAACAGAACAAAAGCCGAATTGGCGTTTTGATCTGCGGGATGCAACTACTTTGACCCAATCCTAGAAATGGATGAGGTACTGGAGTTTGTTTCTCCTAGTCATTCCGGAATAGAATGGCTTGACGGACCACAAGGACAAAATGCATCGATGAACACAAATGCACACATACCCTTGGCTATCAATTGATAGATGAAGGTCAGAAGGCATCTAAGAGAACAACTCAAAGGAACATATAATTTTCTGAGTTATGGGGGCATGGATTAGTATGTCGAGCCAAGTTCAACATTTCTTCCGGATAACCCATGCAGAAAGGTAGAATTGGCAGATTCACAATTAAGAATGGGGAACTCCTCAAGAGCACTCTTATTGTGATCTTTGGCTCAAAAGAACTTCTGCCATAATTAGTTCATGGTATTTGGAAGAAGGGGAATACCACGGACTTCGAGGACTATCACAAAGGGTACTAATATCCTAAGGAACTAGCAAATGCTAACCACAAGAGGTAAGTAGGGTGAATCTCGGGTTCAGCAACCCAGAAGTAGAATACCTACTACTAAAATGGCATCACGGGATGCTTTCGAAATGATGGCCAGAATCATCGCACTGGGGATACAAAAGCATTACTACATCGCTAGGTGACTTCCTAAACACCTGGGGTCATAATAGTAGTTCCAACATATATGTCGAGGCAACAGAGCACCCCGACCGACTGGTTGGTGTGCTTATTCTGACCAGAAGGACATCGGAATCGGAAGGAAAGGATTTGCAAATGCATCAGACTATTTAGAGACCTGGGATGACTCGGACAGCATAACGGCTGTAAATGCTCAAAATGATTTGAGACATCCTGCAGAAAACGGTGGCATAACCACTCAACAACATCATAACAAGATTCTGGGATCAACAGTTATCATACAGGGGTAGTAAGAATCTGAACTGGGGATTAAAACCAACAATCTTACAAGTCTATGGATTAGTAACACGTCATCCTAATGGATAGATGAGAAGCCTAGTTCTTAAACCCCGTAGAAGAGAAGAGGATGACTTTCGGATCGAAGGCCATGAGGTATAAGGAGTAAAAAGAGCCTTACGTTCCCTTCCACAATCAATTCCCTTATATAACTAAAGCATTTCTAGACACAACTTCGACCAGTTTGGCTTGGTAATCCTACAGGCAGTCAGGCTCTGATACCAACGCTGTCAGGACCCCGATCCTAAGTCACATCGACCCAGCTGGTAACACATCATATCACTTTGCGGCCTCACGCAACGGTATTCCCACGGGTGTCGCCTTACCATGGCCCGGGACCGTTTGCGTCTTTTGCCTCACGATATGATAGTGTCGCTAGCATCCATATGACAAAGAACCCGGCCGACATGGCTAGTCGTGAACCCAAAGCGGCACTAACCTATGGGGACAGGCATACATGAAACACTTCGAGCATGTCGGTCATCAACGTATGAACTTGGGCTGTAGCACTGGCTAACAGGACTCCGTATCCCGGCTGTGGCAGCTAGGCAGGACTCAAGTATCACGCGTGACATTTCCCGAGGGACAGATATAGGAACGAAATGAATCACATGCCGCCAGATCAAGTGTCCAAGCAGAGTTTGGGCTAGCAGGACTCGTGAACCGGGCAGCGGACTACTATCGCCGAAGCACGAGACTACATTTCCCCATATGAGAGGCTGCCAAGGATAAACAACTAGTTTGTCGGATCCCACACATACCAAGCATTTCAAACATACACACATTATGCTCAATATGCGTAGATACAACATGGCATCACAACATAACTCTACAACTCAATATATTATTCATTAGGCTCAAGAGCGAGATATTACAAACATGGGTCTCATGACCCAACACTCGAAGCATACAAGTCAAAACACAAGCGAAGCTAATCATGTCCGAGTACGCATAACTATAAATGGAAAAGGCCGAGAAGCCCGACTATCTACCAAATCTGCCGAGGCACAAGATCGTAGCTGAGGTAACAAGCTAAACGTCAAGTCCAAGCGGAACTACTAGCGAGACCGACGTCTCTCGCAAAACATAGAATAGGCAAACGTGAGTACAATTGTACTCAGCAAGACTTACATCGAACTAACTACATATGCATCATTATCAAAAGGGGTGGTGGAGTTTGACCGCAGCAAGCCAGCTTTGACTCGGTGGCTATCCTGAACTACATTCGCAAGTAACTCTTTTGAGGTGGCGCACACGAGTCCACATATTCACCATATCAATACACCACTATGGATCCGCTCCGTCTCCCTCACGAGAACGCCATCCATAGCACTCACGCTATCTTGCGATTTTAGAGTATCCACTTTCACTTGTCTATGAACTGATATAGGCAACCCAGAAGTCCTTCTCCGTGGACACGGCTATTCGAATAGATCATATTAAACCTGCAGGGTGTACTTCTTCACACACGCTCACCACTTACCGCCGTTTACACGACATGTACTCGGCAACCTTCAAGCGGAAGCCCAACGTGGGTGTCGGCCACGCCTACCTAAACACTCAAGTCCCTAGTCCAGGTTTATCGCCTATTCGGTTCCATCCGCAGGAGTCCGCCGAGGTTTCCCATACAGCCCCGAACGATGTGTGCAGGGGTTCCCGAGATACCAAACGGGCACTCGGTACACCGGCCACGGTGCCTACCGCAACACAACCCACCCCTAAGGTCAGCGTATGCGCCCCCAAAGATGCTACAAACACGTAAACTACTTGCAACTCCTTGACCGAGGACAAGGGTGGTTAAGAAGCCGAGAGGGTCAATTAAGGATCCCAATGCGTGGTAGTAACTGTTTCATGGATCACAAACACGAACTCAGTTCTCGAGGACGGCTGCAATGAGACAACCCACCATGTACTCCTACATGGCCTCTCACCGCTACCTTTACCAAATCGTGTTCACACACTTAGCTCACACACATTAGGACATGTTCATAACAATTCCAATTCATTCCCGATGAATCAGACCCGACTCAACTCTAAGCAAGAGCAGGCATGACAAACAAGCATAAATGAGTAGGCACAACATGGCTCAAACAACTCCTACTCATGCTAGTGGGTTTCATCTAATTCTTGTGGAATGACAGTCATGCAAAGGATCAAGGGTTCAGCTACCGCAGCAAGTAACACATGAGTCGTTGTTGTCCTAATGCAATAAAATAGAGCAGGAGCGAGAGAGTGGGATTGTATCGAATGAACAAGGGGTTTTGCTTGCCGGCACTTCAAGATAATATAGTTCTTCATCGGTGTCATCGAACAATCATCGTCGGTACATCGTCTACCGGGAGGGGAAGATTACCGGCAAACAAGAGAGAGCACAATCAATGCAATGCACATATATGATGTATGATCATGTTAAGGTACTGAATTCACCTAATGCAATAATAAACCAGGTTAGTTGGAGTGGAATTCAAACAAGGTTGAATTCCAACTCAAAATGCTATTTCCTAAATTACCCTAATCATGATTCATCCTATTCAGTGATGTTAACTTGTTCAAACATGCATGATCATGGCATAAACAGATTCTTCATATTTTTCTGATCATTTTTCATATATAAATTATTTTCATCCGAGTTACGGTTGAATTTATATGATTTTTAGAAGTTTAGAGAATTTTTGAAATTAACTGAATTAAATTAAATCTAGAAACTTAATTATGGCGTCAGCCTGACGTCAGTGTGACGTCAGCGGTCAACTGGGCGCGGTCCAGGTCAAACCTGACGTGTGGGGGCCACACGTCAGTGACTAACTAACTAACCTAGTTAATTAGTACTAACCGGGGTTAGTTAAGTTAGTTTAAAACCTAACTAGAGTAGTTAGTCGGGCGGGGCCCGCATGTCGCTGACACGGGTGGTCAAACCCCGGTCAAAGGTCATCGCCATCGGTGGCTTGACGCCGGCGACGCCGAACGCGGGCGGAGCAAGTGCAATAGGCCATTCCGCCACCAAAAGGCGGGAAGGGACCTCTGAGGAGCCGAGGAAGCGCTGGGGTTCTTGGTGGGGATAGCTGGGGTCGGGCGGCGGTGTTCGCGGAGTGGAGCCAGGCGGCGCGGAGTTCGGCTAAGGGCGGCCGCGGGTTGCGGCTCAGGGGAGTGAGCGGAGGTGCTAGGAAGCACCTAGAGGCTGCGGAGGCTGGCCAGAGCTGCCAGGCGAGGCAGAGGCGCTCGGGGCCTGAGCTCGCCGGCCATGGGACGGGCGGCTGGGTGCCCATGGGCGGTGGCTACTGGTAGCGTGGGACGGAGGGGGATGAGGGAAAGGAAGAGGAGCTCACCGCTGGGTCGGAGGGGATCAGTGAGCTCGGGAGGTCTGGCGCCGAATCGACGGGAGGCGGCTCGGGTGCCCGAGGTTGAAGACGAGGCGAGGTCGGCGCTCGAGGGCGTTTGGGGTCGCGTGGGTCAGCGGAGGGGTCCGGGCGACGAGGCGGAGCTATTGGGCACGCCGGGCGAGGCAAGGAAGGGCGGTGGTCACAGGGCGGCAGCAGCGGCGCCTCGGTGGCGTTCTGTGCAGAGAGGGAGAGAGCTCCAGGGAGGGGAGGCGAGAGAGTGGGGAAGGATCCGGGCGCGTGGCGTCAAGGGACCGCCGAGAGCGGCGAGGGAGGAGGCAGGCAGGAAGGGAGGTGGCGTGGCGGCGGGCGGAGGCTGCTGGTCGGGCACGCGCCCATCCCTGCCGGGAGGAAGACAGGGAGGGAGGCGGGCTGGGCTGGGCTGCTGGCAACTGGGCCGGCCAGGCCCGCAGAGTGCTGGGCCAAGACAGGGGCTAAGCGCCTGTAAGCTGTAAGGCTTTTACCTATTTTGTTCACTTTTCTATTTTTTCGACATTTGTTTGATTTATTTAAGATACCAAACTAAATTATTTAATTATGCCAATTTTTGCAGGAGCTTGCTATATTATTCCAGAGCTCCTCAACAAAAGGGCACAATTTTGGACAATATTATATATATTTAATAATATATATCCAAGGCAAATATTTAATGTATTAATTCCAAATGTCCAAAGTAAATACTTATGAGATCCTAAAAATATTGGTTAGATTGTTAACCCTGTCCAATATTTTCAGAGGGCCACATGAGCATTTTCTTGGACCTTTTTGGAGCGATTTTTATTTAGGTCATTTCCAAAATGATTCTGAGGGTTTCACAAATCCCCATTTCAATTTTCATGGAAATTATGATGACATGAATGCCTTAATGCAACTAATGTCAAGCAATTCTAGGGATGTGACAGGCAATTCTAGAGCCGGACAGGGCTTCTGAAAAATGGAGTCCTGAAAGTAAGAGAAAAGAAGAAAGAACAAGAATGACACAATCAGGAGCCCCTGGTGCGGTTGAGCCGCATTCTGGGCGTGCCTTGGTCGTGCCCCTCCCCTTATGCCCATGGTATCTCCAGAGCGTAGTTATGTACGCGTAGTACTGGCTTCGCAATTTCGCAAGGGCTGGGGTTGGGGCTGGATTGCTACGCGTGCTCGGATCGTGCCAGGCGGTCTTGTTGTAGATTACTCCGGGCACGCTTGACGGTGCCCGGACATTTAGTAGCCGGACTCGAGAATTGCTGTGAGAGGCTGCTTTGCACCTCTACCGCGAGGGCCGCCGTATGCTCCTCCGTTCGGAGAGAGCGTTTGGTGTTTCCATTGACCGTGATTACTCCTTGAGGGCCTGGCATCTTGCGCTTGAGGTATGCGTAGTGCGGCACCGCATTGAACTTTGTAAATGTGGTTCGTCCAAGCAGTGCGTGATAGCCGCTGCGGAACGGGACTATGTCGAAGATTAACTCTTCGCCGGAAGTTATCCGGGATCCAAGACCACTTCGAGTGTAAGCGAGCCTGCATAATTGGCCTCTACACCGGTATGACGCCTTTAAAGGTCGTCTTTGTGGGTTTAATCCTTGAGGGTCTATGCCCATTTTTGCGACTTTGTATCTTGATAGAGCAGGTTCAGCTGCTACCGCCGTCCATCGGGACTCTAGTGAGGTGAATCCGTCGATGATTGGGTCAAGAACCACGCGGCAAATCCGCCGTGGCGGATGCTAGTGGGTGGTCCTTCGATCAAAGGTCATCGGGCAGGAGGACCATGGGTTGAACTGGGCGATGGCTCCATCGCATATACGTCCCTTAGTGCATGCTTCCACTCCTTTTGGGTATGTGGGTTGCGTATATCATGTTCACCGTCCGCACTTGTGGGGGAAGCCCTTCATCCTCTATTGTTCGTGCCGGGCTCCTCCTCGTCATTGATATGCAGCCCATTGTCATTGAGTTCGGCATTTAACTTGCCTGCCTGTTTGAAGACCCAACAATCCTTGTTGGTGTGGTTGGCTGGTTTTTCGGGGGTGCCATGTATTTGGCACGAGCGATCGAGTATTCGGTCCAGATTGGACGGGCCATGAGTATTTCTTTTGAACGGCTTTTTCCGCTGACCGGGTTTAGAGCCTCTGAATCCGGCATTGACTGCCGTATCTTCAGCATTATCACCGTTCATGCGGCACTTGTGCTTGTTGCGATGCGACCTGCCATTGCTGTCCTTGGTATCCGAACTACCAGGGTTTTTGGTCAAGTTGTTACTACGAGCTAGCCAGCTGTCCTCTCCCGTGCAAAAGCGGGCCATGAGCGTTGTGAGGGCTGCCATGGATTTCGGCTTTTCCTGTCCTAGGTGTCGGGCAAGCCACTCGTCGCGGATGTTATGTTTGAAGGCTGCAAGGGCCTCTGCGTCCGGACAGTCAATGATTTGTTTTTTCTTGGTTAGGAACCGTGTCCAGAATTGTCTGGCCGATTCTTCTGGCTGCTGAATTATGTGGCTGAGGTCATCGGCGTCTGGTGGTCACACATATGTGCCCGGAAGTTATCAAGGAATGCGGCTTCCGTGTCCTCCCAACAACCAATTGATTCGCGGCAAGCTGTTAAGCCAATGTCGAGCTGGTCCTTTAAGATTGAGTGGGAGGTATTTGATGGCGTAGATCATCACCGCGGGCCATGTGGATATGGAGGAGGTAGTCCTCGATCCAAACCGCAGGATCTGTTGTGCCGTCGATGATTCGATGTTTACGGGTTTGAAACCCTCGGGGATTTGATGATCCATCACCGTTTGTGAAGCATAGTGGGTGTGGCGCCTCAGATTGAGCTATATCACGACGCAGCTTAAATGAGCTTTGTCTACTGTGTTCGGCCCGGCCGGAATTGTTGTATCCGGCGTGACGGTTATCGTGGCGTGTCGTGGGGCGCCCACGCGATCCATAGATCAATCTTGTTTGCCTTGCCTTGTCCTCCAATATGTCTCGCAGGTC